>VDFB02120920.1:0-11644 GCA_007258455.2 Sequoia sempervirens | reverse complement strand
AAAACATATAAAAATCAGAAATATATACATATTTGCAGCAGTAATTAAGTTCAGAATACACCACCATATTAATAGTCAAATAACATAGCAAAAATACACCACCACTTTATACTCAAAAGTCAAATGTCATGATATAGAATTATAAATTAAAGTTTACAATCAGCCATTAATAATTATTAATTATTGATCATTGATCAATCTGAATCATATGGGTCATCAAAAAAAGCAGCATCATCAGCATCATTAGATGCTAAATTTTGTGTAGAACCACAAATAACATTAGTGGCACTCGCACAAGCACTGCCACTAGCACTAACAGTACCGCTCTCATGCTCAGTAGTAGCTGCTTCAGGCTGATAGTCATCATCAATATCAAGTGCAGCGAAGTGACTTGTGGAAGCATCCAAGTCAAGCTGCTCTGGCTCAATATCCCACCTCCTTGTGTCTCCTTCTTTGTAAGAACTATCCTTGTGTGTAAGGAGGCGCAAGTTTGAATGCACATACACCAAGTCCTCAGCCTTTTTTGAATGTAGCCTATTGCGTTTTATTGAGTGGATGAAGGAGTATGTGCTCCAATTCCTCTCAGAAGAGGATGAACTAGCAAACTATTAAGACCAAATTAAATTAATAAATAGTTAAGAGTTACAAAAATTAACTAAACAAAATTATTAATTAAAATTTAAAATTAAAATTACAAATATAAATTATAAAACTTACTTGGGATAAAATTTTTATTGCAATAGGTTGGAGGTGCATGTATTCTTGCCCATGGAAGTACCACCAACTATGAGCAGCCACCCTACACTTGTCTCGAAGAGCATCCATATTCTGATCAACACTCCCAGAGCATGCAAAAGCCATAAACTCAACCCTCACTCGATCATGTTGGTCACGATCACTGAAGATTCTACGAATTGCTGCCTTGTACCCTTGGGCCACTTCACCATCCCTATATGGAGCAACTCTTGATGAAGTAGAAAGTATCTCAGGGCTATAATATTTGGGACTCAATGCAAAAGCGAGAAGATGCAAGGGAGTGGTCATTTTGTTCCATCTATCAACCATGATTTCCTGTAGCTCTTTGAAGAATTTTGCTTCAGGATCTTCCTCTTTTGCATTGATGATGGATCTCATCTTCTCAATCATTGAGTCGATACCATCATATACTTCGCCCGAACAAGGTCTATCCAAGTCAGTGTAACGGATCATGCTCAGTATGGGCTCGGTGAAACTGACGAGATACTCAACACGATCCCACCAACCATCATCTAGGACCCTTTGCTTGATCCTATTTGCCCTTTCATTGCTAGATTGCCCCCATACAACCCAATTAGGGCTGATTACCATGGCACATAGTGCCTCACGAACCTTTATAAGTCGTCTCAACACAATTGTGTTGGAGGCAAAACGGGTCTCGGCAACCTGTTTGAAAATCAAAATTAAAATTAAAATATAATTTAAATATAAAAATCAAAGTTTAAAAATTAAAATTAAAAGAAAATTCAAAAATTTAAAAATATTGAGAATTAACTTACCTTCAACAACTCCAATTTAGAGAATTGTCTAAACATTCCTTGCGTCATATGGTGGTTGGCGACAAACATTTGGATGTCTTCGCCCTCCGCATACACCTGTTTGATCCATTCAATTTTGGATCCAATTTTTTGTAGCATTAGATTGAGGGAGTGGACAACACAAGGTGTCCAAAAAATGTGTGGATACTTCTCCTCAACCAATAACCCAGCAGCCCTACAATTTTTGGCATTGTCGGTTACAACTTGCACAACATTTTGATGGCCCACTTCTTCAATAGCTTGGCAAAGGATGTCAGCAATAAATGGACCATCTTTTACCTGTCCTTCACAATCCACTGCTCTCAAAAACATTGCCCTTTAGGGGACACACACAGCAATTTAACATTGATCAATACACTTTATCTTTTCTGACCATCGGGAATCTATGGTCACTTCGTTGGGATTCACGTAATCCCTTATGGGCTTCAAAGAGTCTCAAGTACATGTTTCAATTCTTTTCCAATAAGGTGCAACGCACCTTTCTCAAAACTGGCCCTATATACCCCTTTGGAGCCTTATTAATAGATTTCACCATTTTTTGCCAATATGGTGAACGAACAACGTTGAATGCCAATCCATTGGCATAGACACATCTTGCTATGTCTTGATCAGCAATCTCTCTTGCCTCATTTTGAAATGAAGCTTCCAACGGTCCCTTAGATCTTTTATTTGAAGAGGGCATGGTTTGCTCTTGAGGGATGTCCATAAATGGATGGCTTTCTGTAGGTGGAAAATAAGATGGTGTAGGGGGTTTCATGGATCGAGATCCTTTCTTCAAAGGATGGCTTGTTTTACCACTGGTTGTTTTTTGGTCTGCCTTTTCTTGCTCAGCAATATGTTTCAACACTATATCGTCTGGAATGCCTTCGTTGTTTTCACCTGGACAATTTTTGATGCCTGTTTCAGGGATCCCGCACAAATGCCCTTTTACTCGACTGTATGAGCTCGAATATTGAACATTGCAATGACTACAAATCCAAATATATCCTCCACCACCTGGAAGTTGCCGAACCATTTCTACATATTTCCAAAGGGGAGAGGCTGGGTCTATTTTGAAACGAGATTGGATTGAGCCTGAGGAGGTACCGGTTGCCATTGTAATACGGAATAGTGAATACCTAAGGCACAACATATTGAAATTTTGGTATTGATTCATTGAATTTGAAAGTAAAAGACTTAATTAATTTCAAAAAAATGAAAAAATTGAACATGTGTTATAGACATTTAGAGGAATGAAAAGTAAAACAAAACAAAAGAATTGAAGTTCACTTGTGAAAAAAAATGTAAAAAAAATAATCAAAAACTTCAAAGAACCTACCTCTTTTGAAGAAATCTTGCTCTACAATCTTCTTAGCAACGAATAGACACTTGCAAGTGCTTAGGAATAGCACAACAATCAACTTTGAACAATCTACGATCAGCCTTCAAGTCTATTCCAGCTTGTGCAAGCAAAAGAGAAAGTTCAGCAATGGAGGCAAAAAATTCTTTTTTCTCATTCACAAATTGGTAAATGAGTTTCACTTTACCTATTTCATGTTTTTGAGGCAAGTATTAGGGTTAGAATTAATAAAAAAGTCCCTAAAAGTCAAAAACGAGTCAAGAAAATCATTAAAAAATGAAAAAAAATTTGGAAAAACGCGCCCAGGCGCGGAATTGAACCCGGGTTCGAACCGGGTTCAAATTAACCCTATCCGACTACGGGTCCTGACCTCCGTCAACCTACGTACTCCAAAATCCGACTCGTATTTAATTGCATCAATCGATTCAATTCGACTCGACTAACCGGACCAACCCGAGGGCCTATAATTAACCGTAACATAGTTAGTAAACAAACCTGCATTGTTTTGATTTTGTGAAGAAAACAACACATGTGAAGAGAAAAAAAAATTGTCAGGCTGTGGCCAAGAATGTGAACTTGGTTTTTGCATTTTTGTGCTTTTATGAAAAAATCTCCATGGCATCTTCTAGAACTAGGTATTTCATGATGCTTGGCATCTTTGAAAAAAAAAACAAGGCTATCCTAATCAATACCTTGCATTGAATGTGAAGGAACTATGCATATTTTATATCTCTTAACTTCTGAAAATGGCCATGGCCCGGCCTATGTTTCTTTCGATTACTACATTTTTAGAACACTTGAAAACATTTCCAGTTTGTTGTGACAATATTGTGCAAGATCATAATGTGAATGAGATTTCATGAGAGAGTTATCAGTTAAAATAAGAGCTATCTCAGCCAACTGTTACACAAGAAAATGTTGCCCTACAAATAATAAATGGTTGTAAGATGATTCAATGCCATTGCACCGCTCCTATGACTTCTTGAAGTCTTTATATGTTTCATTGTGCATTGTCATTTCTTTTTCTCCTTGAAATTGGATATATTTTTCATTCTTTTGATTTCAAAAAAGAGATATGAAATGATTTCTAAGCAATGCTTTATTGGATCAATGGAATCACTAGAAGTCTAAGACCAATGATAATCCTTCCTTCCTCTTTCATGGAATGCTACTAGGATCCCTTTGCTATAGTATCAAACTGCCTCCCTAAACCAACATCCTGGTATTGTATTCACCACTCAAGTTACTAAGGAATTATAATTTGAAAGTGTTGTCCCTTGATGACATTGCCTCTCCAGTTTGAGATATAATTTGCAGCTTATATTTGAACCTCTTTACTATCCCTTGATCACATTGATTGTGCTTTTACATCACTTTACAACTGGTTCGTAGCAACTTCTGGCATTGTGCATGGAAACCACATTGAAGAAAAGGTCGTGGATAAGAGTGTGTAGTCAACCAAGCATTTCCTTTTATTGCTATCTCCGTGAAATGAAAAATACACTTGCTCCTATGGACTGTCCTGGGATTGCTTGGTAGTTAATATGTATTTCTTGAATACTTTCACTAATTGGTTATTGACTTATCATTAATTGAACTTGGGTTCTTGCTATCTGGCATGCAAGTTTGATCCATGTTAGATCATTTATAATGGAAAAAACCCTACATGAAACACTATGAGCATATCCACTAACCCCCATTTGGCTCTCAAACTCTATTATTGATTTGTCAATGCACATATTCAACCCTTATAAAATAATGAACTGTCCTTTGTGATCTTCTTGGCTTGCTGATCCAAACACTACTCCCTTGTATTTGATTCTTTGCCATGTGAGGACTGTCAAAAGACATTGCTCATTATATCTCTTTACTGCTGCTCTAGGATAATGGCATGTAGTGTCCCAGCATCCCCTTGCTTTGACTGCCCCTAACTTTGATCGCCATGTTCTTCACTAACTCTTCTTACAAGGTGTACATAACATTATTATGGATGACTGCCCCCATGCTAACTGTGACTTTATCCAAGTAAACTAAAGTGATCTGCCCTGTCACTGTCTCCAAGGGACTGTGAATGCTAAGGTATTGAGAAACTATTGTCACCAAACACTCCATAGGGCTGTCTACGTGGATCATTGTTCACTTATCCTTGCATGCTATGATGCTCATAACACATATGAATGCATCTTTAATGAAGTTTATGCCCACCATTTTAGATTCATGGCCTGCTCATTGTATTTTGGAAATGCTTGATAGCTCTAACTTGAAACCAAGAAAGTTCCCCTAGTTTCCCTGTAGCATGCACTCAATGTTGTTGTGTTTCTCTTAAGATGTAGCATGATTTGTTGTTGTCCTTGTCATGAGATCATTGTTGCTGGCCTATTATCCACCCAAGACTGCCTCGTAAACTCTTAAAAAGTCATTGTTATACCTACTACCATTACTTTAATCCCACCCAGAGCGCATATTACATGTCACCTATGTTGGTGACCTAAAAGCTCACCATCCTAGGTGATGTTTAGTTGTCCAATAGGGTTGAAGTGAGATGAATTTGGTAGTATATCTCATGCAGTTCAATGCATGATCATCTTTGTTCCTTCTCGCTGCCCCATATGACTCATGATTGTTCCAGGCATGACTTGATGTCTTCTTCATTATTTTAAAAGATGCATAATTGAACTTGATGCATCACTAAAAACATTTACTTCCTTTAATAAAATGGATCTTGGATCCACTTAAGATGATTGAAAGACATGTCCAACAAAGTACTAATCTTTGATATAGAACATATTGATTGATTCATTATGAAAAGATGAAGCATGAATTTCTTGACAGCTCACATTATGTGTTGCATCTTTTGAATCTGATAATGAAAGTTGATCAACTGGTGTGATTCCATATTGATTTAATGCATCTATAGCATTTTTTTCATTGATTTGATCAAGTTGCTTAATTTTGTATCCTTCTTAAAATATCAAAAGGGCAGCATGTTGAGCTCTAACCTTGTGGGAGCCACATTTCACCCCACATGTTGCAATCAGCTGAATTAAAACAGTAACAAAGACTTGTCCTAAATCTACACAAGGAACAAGCTAGTTAGATATACAAAGAATATCATAGGTGTGTTTGATTACTCTTTTCTTGTTTTCATGGACACTTATGGTATGTTGCTATTTTAATGCTTGTAGACATTAGATTACACATTTATGGACATTTTGTATATATTTTGATTAGGGATCTTTCATTGCTCTTACAACACTATTTTTATCCAATGCAAGAAACCTAGGAGCAACGAGGAGGGTTTCAAATGGAAGCAGAGCAATGGGAAGGATTGAGATGATGCAAGGCCAAGCTAACGGGATTCATCATTCCACTAGGCAATGACGAATCCCTTTTCATTTTATATGCAATTTCCTTTATGTTATCTATATGTGTATAATCTCTTCTTTATAAGCATTAGAATAGCTAGTCCCTTGGCTTGTAAGGGACATTATACGCTCATGATTATCAATAAATATTACTTTTGCAATACATATTGGTTCTCTTTCTTATTTTTTTGTAATTATAAAACTAAAATAAATGCAATATGTTTTGACAATCTCTCCTATGCACATTAATGAACTTAGCAGAATATGATGTATCTTTTAATGTTTAAATGAAAACACAAAAGAACAAACACTAAGTTACATGATTTCAACTGAAAGCTAAAAATTAGGTAACATTTTTGGCGACATCTGCTATATGTTTTCCTACAAAACATCTTGACCAGTTGCCTAAAGCTTATCCATTTGGCACTGAGTCATCTAAAACCTGACACAACTTGAAAACAACATTTGTATGTTGTTGTAACTCATCAGAACAATGTATGATACCATGAGACTTATTCCAACACACCAGAACACCAAAGCAAACTAATTGTGCAAAACAACACTTAGGGAAATGAAAGCTGCAACTAAAATGAAACTACCCTACTCTAACCAGCAAAGAAGCTGGTCAAACAAACCCATTAACTGGTTGGGTGAAATAGTTTCCTTTTCTAAAGAATTTACAATGTTTGCCATGTTGGAGAACAACTAGAAAGAAATGGAACATGAATGAAAATTCAGCAAATAGCTACAATATCTCTTAGAGAACATATACAAGCTTACTAACCTTTTCATATGGAATGTAAACATTCTTGTTCTGAGGTGGAAAGGTAACTTGAGTGTGCTCATCCTTAGTTGTACCCTCATGCTTGGGCACAGGCAACATATCAATATCCTTATTTGCCTCCATTTTGGCTAGATGCCTGATTGGGCATCCTTTGGAAAGTGTGAATCCAGAACTCTCCATGTTGGTTTCTTGTTGTTCCAAATTATGTTGCTTTTGATCTTTTGCTACAAAGGGTGTTGGTTCAATAGCCAAAATTGGGAAAAAAGAGGCTTCTTCATGAGCCAAAACAGACTTTAGATCATCCCAAAATGAAAATATTTCATGAGCCAAAGCTTCATTCTCATGTTGATTTTCATGAACCAACAACTCATCACACTGCTAAACATATTGTCCCAAAACTTGGGTTATCACAGACATATCTTCTTTACTTTATTCAACAAACGAAGGTAGCCCATCATACCAAAACATATCAGCCTCTTTCCCATCAAGTTTCTCATGTTCATTTGTCTCCTCCTGCTGGTTGGGACAGCATAGTTCATACTTATGAGCTATCTCTTCAATCTCATCTTGCTGATTAGAATCATCTGATTCCTAAGATGCAAGATAAAACATGGTTGTCTCTTCCACAAAACCAGAAAGCTCATCAAACAAATCTGTCGTTATCTCATCACTTTGCTGCTCAAAACTGGGCATTGATGTTAGTTCAATCAAGCACTACTCATCTTCACCTATAAATTTTGGAAGTTCATCAAATAAACCAACAGAAATCTGAACTTGAATGTCCTTTTATACCTCAACCACCTGTTGTCCCACCTTTTTCTCCTCAAAAGATGATTTTTGATCTCTAAATTTGAAACAAATGACTCTAGATCATCCCAAAAAAGGTCATCTTCATCTTCATTTTTGCTTTTCAGTGAAGGAAGACTGATTTTTACCTTATCACAGCTCAACTGAGATGTCAAAACATCAAAGTTTTGGGCCTCCTCTTGTTGTACTGAAGTTGATGTGGCTGTGATTTGAATTTCACTTTCTTCCTTGTTCACAAATAGTGGCAATTCATCAAATGAAACCGTTAGAATATGAGAACCATCAATTATTTGTTGATCTATATCCTACTACTCCTCATCTACAACCTCATTTACCTCTATTATCACATCTGATCTATCATTTTCAAGCTCTTGTTCAAACATAACAACAACTAAAATATTTGTTTCTTCCTCTACAAGTACCTCTTCTTTAGGTTGTTCTCGAACATATGGGGTTGGTTGAGCCTCCTTAATGGGTTCTTCACAATGATGCACTTGTTCAATAGTAGGTTCTTGAATAGGAGGGCTCCTAAAACTTGGGAAAGCAAATTCTCTAAGCTCCTCTACAAGTTGAGCTTGCTCAAGGTAAAGCTCTGGAATTAAAACAGGATTTCTAAAACCTGGAATCTTAAATTTTTTAGGCTTAAGAGGTTCACCTTGTTTGAAGCTTGGAACATTGAACTTGGCAACCTCTTGTTTGGAAAATTTTAGCCTCATTTTTGCATCCTTTGCAGCAAGTTGTTGAGCAAGATTCTCCTCAAATTGCCTCTTTTTTGCCTCCCATTCTTGTTCATGGAGATGGGCTGGTAAGCTAACTCCTCATGATGCATGTCAACCTCATGTTGTCCTTCAATCTCTAACATCTATCTTTGAAAATCAAAAATTATATCATCGATGCTCATGTTGTTAACCCTCTGAGATTGGGCATGTGAATAAGCATGTTGGTTGACATTATGATGATTTTTCTGAGACTTTTGTTGGACATATACAGGTTGATGTGCAAACTGAGCAGGGGTGGGAGGGTGGAAAACATATGGGGAATATTGATAATCTCCTATAGCAAAGGTATTTGAACTAAAAACAACTGGATGCTCATTTTGATATGGCTGATAATTGGATATATGAGCAACATTTTCATGAAATGAAGGGTGATAGAACATGTCTTCATAAAATGTAGACATATTGGAGCATTTATAGAAGCTGGAAATTCATTAAAATTTCTTGTAAAGCAAGAAAACCAGGTCAATTTTTTCTAAAAATAAGTACATACAAGCACTTTGTCTGCTTGAAACCAGTTGTTATCCTTCCGGAGTTGCCAGGTGTGTTGAAAACTTGCCTCCAAAATGCTGAAACTACTATTGTATACCACCCTTTTCAAACACCAAAGAATAAAATACATGGAAATGGAACTCCTAAAGCGTCACCATCCTAATCGGAAGTGTGCCAAAACTGCTTAGTAACCAAATTTGCACCCTTGCCAAGCCGCGGAAAGAACTCGTGGTTTTGATGTACATGGACTCAAGCCAGTTGTGGGTATTCTATTGTGAAACAAACCTCTAGATTATGGGTTGGCTCCATTTTTATGGTGTCACCTTAAACTACTCCCTTCTGTGGAAAAAAGGAGAAAGAAACATGAAAAGATGCAAACTAAACCCCTCAAGTGGTGATGCACCTAATGATTTCTCAGACCTATACAACTGCTTTAACACACAATCTCATCAAAACTCAGCTTAACTTAACACAACTCAGATATTTAAACATATCAATGCATAATTATTTTGTAAGAAGGCTTGGTTCTCTTAACATTTATGAAGGAAAGGAAATCTTTCACAACTAAAAATACTATTTGAACCAGTGCACAGCTTACAAACTGTAGAAAAACATGTTTATTCTACCTAAAGATGCTAAAATGAGACAAGCATTGAAGGAGTTATCAAAACTCACAATAACATTCATCAATCACCACACTGCACACAATGAGATAGCTTCAAAGAAGGTAAAAATTGAATTTCATTAATGAAAATGGTGTCACATACTGCTATGCATGTTTGATATTGAGTCACAATGCTATCCTCTGCCTGAAAAAAGCTCCAAAGTAAGCTACAATGCCCTGCAAAAAGAAAGAAAGAAAGAACTCCTAAAAAACTCAAGTCTGAAGATACTTAAGCCATTTTGAAACCAACTGCCCACACAAGTCCTTCTAGAAACCATAGTCGGATGCAGCATAAAGGAAAAAAAGAACCCTCTGAAATCACTCCAAAAGGCCTCCAAAGTGTAGAAAATTCAAGCTCAGACCATAGTCACACTAAAAATGGGACAAAACTACCTCCAAATAGTCAAAACAAGCTCACACACTCTTCTCATGTCTGTCCAACATCATTTTGTCTCCAAGAACATTGACACACACCCTTAGTGCTTTTGCTAAAGCACAAGACTCTAATTTGCATTCAAAACAATAATAATTCGATTAAGTGAGTCATAATACATCACTTAAACAAATTACCTTACATTTTAAAACAGAATGCAAAAAGAGGCCCCACCACTTCCTTAGATTACATCAATACTTGCATTAAATAAATAACATTAAAATAAAGTGATTTTCAAATCACTTAAATAATGTTTTAATAGATAGCTATTGCAAAATAAATGATATAATCAAATGCTTGTAAAAGCATTCAAGCCAAAATAATAACTCCTCCAAGGCATTGGATTTAGCTCACACATCATTTCTGCATTTTCAAAGCCATAAGTGGCTTATGATTATCACTTGGTCAAAGCTCTGATTTTCAAAGACAAATAAAAGACCAATAATTCAGCCCATGTGAGGAAACAAGGTAGCTCCAAAAGTCTTGGAAGACTTTGCATTTTCAAATGGCAATAGAAAAATTATAAGGCAAAAAACCTAAATCATGTGAACTCAAGGCAAAGAAAAGCCTAAGTGTAAAAGTGAAACCTAAGGAAAAATGCCTAAGGCATGGAACTTCATCTCCCCACATAGTACATTAGTTTACCTTAGAAAATTTTAAACAAAGGTAAAAAATACCTTTGGGTTGGCCTCATAGGGTTTCTAACCCTAAATAAAAAAACATGGGAAAAATAAGCAAAACACATCATTATTTGCATCGAGTATTTTGGAGGAAATGTTGCCCCCACCATGAGGTTTTCTTGAGTGCATAGAAAAATGGTGTTCTAGGCTGATTCCTAGTAGATTCCAAGTGATTTTTTTTCTGAAACAACAGGTAAATGTGTTTTCAAACTAAACTTGGCCTTTTTCCACCATTTCTTTGGCCATTCAGGCTTTGAATGTTGCGACCTATAGCGTTTTTCTGATGAAATTTGCATTGCATTTCAATTTGTTGGTTATTCTTCTTGCTTCAACCTCCATGAGCGACCTTTTGAAGCTTGAATGGAGGATTTATATGTGACAAAATGCTTGCATAATCAAAGAAAGTGAGCAAAAATAGCTCAGGTAAGTTCTTACCAGACCCATATCTTGATTTTCCTCCTTTATCTCAGCTCATCTATGCTCTCCAAAAGATAAATATTGCTCTTTATTCTTGTGTTTGCAATTATAAATTGAAAACCCAAGTGGGTTTCCAATGTTTTTGTAGAAAACTTGCAATTCCAAGCTGCAGCCATGAACATATGAATTTGGTTTTTTTTTATATTCAATTTTTTCTGCATTTTAGAATGAAACCCCAAATGGGTATTTTCCTTTATGAAATAAAAAGACTTTTATTAGGCTGCCATGACACATTCTGGGTTTTCCATGCACT
>VDFB02120919.1:0-19354 GCA_007258455.2 Sequoia sempervirens | reverse complement strand
CTTAGTCTCATACCACTAGCAAAGGTGTTACACAACTGCTTCCTAGAGATTAGAGAGTTTCTAGTGCAGGTCCATCTGGTGGATGAGGTATTGGTCTAGTGATGCTATCACCATCTAGGGGGAGCATGGCATAGCTCTGATGTATGATGACATGACTTGTTGCATTTTGGGACATTGATGATTCCTGATGTATACACTGTTGTATTTGACACATTGATGATGTACCTCTTGATTTGATACATTATGATACACTCCCCTTTTTGATATTGATACATCTCTTTATACCTTCGGATATCCTTGTACACTTTGACATCATGATTTTTGAGGTTATATGATATGTGGCTATGATTATGATCTATTTGCCTATATGATGTTTATATGATGTTGATCATGATGATTATGATGGATGCATTTGATTTCTATTTTATGATGCTATGTGATATTTTGTATGATGATTATATGATATGTTATGAATGCAAATTATGATGCAACTGATTTGCTATGATTCTATGATGCTTTATGAATGATGTCTATATGATGTAGGTGATGGATCCTATTATGCCAATGAAATGTCATGCATTTTATGTTTTTGTATTTTTCTAATGCAAATAAATGATGCAATGAATGAATGAATAGAATGATTACATGATGATGCATAGTTCTATGTGTTTATGATGTTTATATGATGATGATCATGATGATTATGTAATGATGATTATGTGATGCATGCAATGATGATACGATAATGCATGATTGATGATTCAATATGCGTAATGGATGATGGTTTATGCTATGTGAGATGGATTTGATTATGCAAATGATGTATTTTATGTGATGATTGTGTGATGATGGTGCTAATCAAGTTAGTCCTTTGTCAGTCTTGGATTTGAGTAATAAAAAATTCATCTTCACTACTGGTTTTTAGATGTTCATAACAATGGCATTATGTTTTTACTAGTCATGTTCTTCAACAACTTTTTTTTCTTGGAAATCTTACTCTGCTAAACATGTCTTTCATGTCTTTCGATCATCTTATGTGAATCCAAGATCCATTTTATAAAAGGAGTAAATGATTTCAGTGATGCATCAAGTTCAATTATAGATGCATCAAGTTCAATTATGCCCCTATTAAAATAGAGATGTTTTTCTGCTTGGAAATCTTACTCTACTAGACATGTCTTTCAATCATCTTAATGGACCAATTTCTTAATCTATTAATAATTGATGAAATGATTTGGATCATGCAAGTGAGATGGAATTCACTTCTTTTTGTGTTTTTTGATGCAAATATTATGATGTGATGCATGGATGGATGAATGATGTGATGATGTTTTCTAATGTATGCAAATGATGATGCAACCGATATGTAACTAAATGCAAATGTTTTCTAATTTATGCAAATGATGATGCAACTGATGTGTTTTTTTATATGAGAATGATGTGTTTTTGGAAATGTCAAGTGTACTCAATCCATTAATAAGAGACATAAACTTATTGTGAAATTGTTGCAGCTTTGGAAATCCCATAGATACAGATGCAAACTAACATGGATGCAATCTAACTTAACCATGCAAATCTAATATGCAGATGTCATTGTAACAGTCGATTTGTCATGATTTTTATCATCATTGAGCCTTTAAAATGTTGAAAATGAGTACAAGCATCGATGGTATAATTAGACCATGATGACCTAAGTACTACTTCCATGATTTTTGATATTGCACGTTAACACAAGCATCTAGGTATAATTAAATCGAGATGACCTGAGCATTCCTTGCGTAAACAGACAAGAGTTAACCATTTTCCTATGTAAATTCAGAATGTCATTAGTGATACTTTGTAGCGCACATCTTGCAACAATTTGCATAGTAGTAGTGATTAACTCATATACAAAAAACAAAGAAAAAGCATACTCCTTGGCTACTCTAGTTCAATACATCATCGAGGTGCTCCAAAGATATGATAACAAAAATCAAAGTACAACAGTTGAACATTCATGCCACAATGATAAAGCCATGATTCAAAAGGAACACCATCCATTTAAGGTTTGCTTTGATTTGATTGATGTGGTTGTTTGATTTGAATGGTTGATGTGTTACTGATAGTGATTGATGTTCAATGTTGGGTTGCTCCATGATCAATGGGTTTGGTTGTGTTATCCTACTATTGTTCGTCTATTGGTTCAAGCTCAAAGTTTATTGCCCCTAATGAGTTCAAGATTTTGCCCCCAGTCTAGGGTGAGGCATGACCACGATGCCAGGATATGTACATGAAGCTTTCTAATGATAGGTAGATAGATGGCAAAAGTGAATGGCGAAAGCAAATGGTCAACATGCTCAAATAGATGGACAAGCTAGCCTATCACAAATAGTGCCTGTTGCCAGATTTTCACTACTTGCTTTTATTGCACTTTTTCAAATTTTATATTTTTTTGATTTATTTTTATTTTTCACTTTTTTGTATTTTTTATCTTTTTCTGATTTTTTTTGTTACCAAGACGCTTGTTTGCCAGGGTTTCATCAAGGCAACCATTTTTTCAGGACATTTTCTAATGTGGTGCCATTTTATGTGTGTGTGAAATGTGGGAAAGTTAGTAAATCAACAATAAAGCACACAAACACCAATGAGACGTATTATATTAAAGATTGGAATAACAAAGCTAATCTATTTGCAAATAAACCAAATCTCTAAAAATGTTCCATTGTTCTCTATTCTCAAGGATTCGTTAAATCATATTGGCTCTCATATTTTATGTGTGCACTATGATTGTTAGAATAATAACTTGAGAAATGAGATGTTGTATAATGCAAGAAATCTAAGTTCCTACATGAAAATATGTGATGTAAATGATAATGGTGATATTGAGAAATGGATAATGATGCTAAATTTTGTGATATAAATGTTGCATAAAAAGCTAAAATGATTTTGCATATGCTCAAATATTAACTATTGATATGATAAACTAAAATGCAATTACAAACTAAGACACGATTCTAAGTTAGAATGATAAAACAATGCAACTTGCTAAATGCTAAATGATCAAATTCTAAATGCTCCAAAGCTATCCCTGCATAATAAGTTTGCTAAAAGATGTGATTGATAATGTTGTAGAAAAGGGTTGTATTTATAGGATTTCTAAAACATCTTGTGATGTGGCAGTGATCGACGGTCTAGATTTCAACATGAGGGATGAATAGTGGAGATGGAAGAATCAAGGAGGATGTTCCCTTGACCAAGGGCAACATGCCAAATGGATGAAGGAATAAAGTGTGTGAGAAATATGTCATGTGTTAAAAGTTTGTTGAAGATAAATATAATTTAAATATTAGTCATTTTTAATTACATGCGACATTTGATGACATGGCCAAAAAGTGTTGTAGACATGTGATTGAATTTGAATTTGAAAGTATTCAAACTTAGTGCAAAGATATTTAATTAAATAAAAACAAACTATAGACATTTGTTTATTTAATTAAATTTAGAAGAATGTGGTTTAGGATGAAGAATTTAGAAAAGTGCGAACCATATAAATAAATTGATAATTTATTTATAAGTAGATGAAATAAAAGGGATAATTAATTAAATAACTAGTATTTAATTAATTAATTGTCTTGGCCGATTTTAGGTGTATACAAGTAATCTCATTCAACAGTTACATAGTGATCCCAATCATTCAGATAAGTTTTGTTGGAAGGGAGATACTCAATGGTATAAAGAGTGCTTGCATCTCTACAAGTTCCTTCCACTCCTAAACACAAGACTCTCATAGAGACTCATGAGTCTCCAATTGGTGGTCATTTAGGATTTTTGAAGACATATCCTCAAGTCAAGAAAGATTTTTTTGAGAAGGGATAAAAGGTGATGTTAAAAATTTTATGACTAAATGTTTGGTCTATCAAATAAATAAAGGGGGGACAATTAAGACATTAGGTTTCTTGAATCCCTTAGTTATTCCTAGCTAATGTTGGGAAGAGGTATCCATTGTCTTCCTTGCAAGGCTTACAAAACATAAAGGTAATAATGTCATCATGGTTGTAGTAGATCGCCTCACTAAATATGCACATTTCATTGCATTATCACATCCTTTTACAATAAGTATATTGGAAAAAGATTTTTTGGAGAATATACAAAAGCTAGATGGTACACCTTCAGTTATTGTTAGTGATCATGATCCTATCTATACTAGTCAATTTTGGAAATATTTATTCTCCTATTTGTGTAATCAGTTGGCTCATAGTTCTTCATACCACCCTCAATCTGATGAGAAAAATGAGGTTGTTAATAAGTTTTTGGAAGGATATCTGTGTTGTTTCACTTCAGGTAAACAATCTTGATGGGTAGATTCGATACCATTAGCAAAGTGGTGGTATAACACTTCCTTTTATGGTTCATAAAAATGTCTCCATTTATGGCACTATATGGATACCAGCCTCCTTCCATCATGTTACACCCTAAATGTAGAGTTACTATTTACTATTACTACATAGGGTAAATTTGAATGCAATATGAATCAATTGTGCATGTACCTTGTTATCAATATGGATGTTATCTCATTTGATGATTGTCTCATTTGATATTACCTCTGTTGATGTTATTCATGGTGAATACTGCATATAAGTAAATTGAAGGTTATTGAATTATTATTATTCTAAATTTGGAGATGTTTATGTATACTGTATATGTTATGAACAATTGACTACCGTGTACATGTGTTAGTGGATGTAGGTATGTGTTCCATTCCTCTAGGTGGAGGGGAAGTATCACTTGGGAGAAGATCTTGGTCGGGTAACCAGTAAAATTAAACTATCTGAGCATACACACATAGCACATTAGAATGATTGAGTTGAGTCAGTTTGTGGGTAATTGGTAAGTCATCCCTAGTCGTATGTTTGCATTTGAGAGTCTTGTTTACTTCTACATGCATTGGGTGATGTTTATCTATTTGAGCTTTTGAGATCTTTGTTGTGCTATTACGATCATATGGACAAGTGGGATGTATGTGGAAGTATGTTTATATATATGCACATGCATGTCAATAAGATCTAACAACACATATATGCATATGTATAAACGTACTGCACATAAACACTTATCAATAATATGATAGTAATTGTGAATGGTTATATGTGAAATGGATGTGAATATATATGTGTGTGTGTGTGTGCATGTAGTATATACACATATCCATGTGTATATGTATATTGACACATACATACATTGGTGAATGGACATGTTCATATAGATGCATCAATGTAGATATACCTATGCATACGTGTACATAGAGGCATATACATTTACACACACACACACACACACACACATATATATATATATGCACACATTTAATATAATGCATTTGTTATATATACTATCTTTGTTTGTACTCATATATATATATACATCGAACGTATGCTTACATTATAGGCTTGCGATATATATAAATATATATGTATATATGTAAATATATATGAGGTTATATATATATATACATATATATGTATATAATATATATTATATATATAATAATATATATTTAACATATTATATATGATAATTGAAATCGACTATCTCTTATTTATTGAAGCCGATATATTAAAGGCTATTTTGTAGTCAATTTAGACTATGAATGGAGGTTGATATTGACTATGTCAATGGAGGTTGATTTAATAGCTCATGTATGTTAATGGAAATCAATTGTCATAATGAATGAGATGCAATGCAAGTTGTGGAATTACATTTTTTGTTGTTGTCTATCATATACTTGACTTGGTCGACATCTTTATTGAGACTATGCTTGACTTTATCAAACATATTTAATTGCCAAGTGAATTCATTCACCATTTGGATTGATAGAAACCTATTGTCACAAAATGTGAATTGATTGAGTTTGGTTGCACCAAATATGTAGGAGAAAGGAATTGAAGGTGGTTCCACCTTTGAGTTTGAATTGTCATAGAAGTCTTTTCTATGTGATGATTCAAATTCTTCATGTGCATTTTGAATTAGTCTTGGATTGTTGTCATGGAAACAAGTCGATCTATAGGAGGTTTTGTTGAGTCTGAGCTTATTTTATCACCACCTTATTGTTGAGTTGCTTTGCATGAAGCTTTTTGTCCATTCTCATGCCTAAATTATAGGCTTTGAGGTTGCTTGGTTGCGCTATAAATAGTTGAACCATTTCATTGTGAGGGATGCATTCTTTCCCAAGAGATTATACATCTTTTGTAGTTCATTATTTTTGAGTTATTACTAGCCATACTTTTCTTATTTTATGAGTGAGATATAGAGAGTGTTATTTTGTGAGAAAGAGGTAACATTGTTGATTGAGAGAAGTGAGCTATCAACAAGTGAGATAGAGTTGTTTTTGAGAAGCTGATTATCAAGCTAATTGTTGTGGGAAAGGTTGCATTGCTATCTTATTTTGGGATAAACGATAATAGGCATGAGGATCCTTTCTTGTTTGTTATTTTACTTTGAATGATGTATCTTGCATGCATGGTTGAGATGTCTTTTCTAATATATATGCATTAGTGAATGTAGATTATTTTGAAAAGGAAGTTGAAGGTATTTTGTTGTTTTCATATGGTGTTTTTATGTACTCCATAGTAGGAGATGGGTGTTATCATAGGTATGATTAAACATGAAAAGCACATATGGTGCATTTAGCTAAGTTATTGATTTAACTAGGAAAGCTTGTGTTTACTCCTAAGAGAGATAATCTAGTAGGGGAGGGAATTGTTTACTTGTAAGTAGGGTTATCCAAGTATTTAGGTTATCTTTGGAATGAAGGACTATCCATTGAACGAAAATACCTAGCTTATGAACTTACTAGTTAAGTAGGTGTATTCATAGTAGATTAATATGATTGTAGGTTATCTGGGATGATGAACTATCCATTGAAGGAAATACTTGTGTGTAGCTTAAGATAGCCTTAAGTCAAATTGGCCCTGAGTAGTGTATGTGATAGATGACCCTCAGTAGAACATACTAAATGAAACACTTTGGCCAAAGTAGTGTAATGACCTTTGGCTCCATTGTTAGTTTATCGTGATCCAGTATTACATGCTAGATAGAGATTGTAGGATTACAAGTTCTAGTTATGTAGGAAACAACATTATGCTCAATTGGTTGTCGTTATCTGTTACTCTACCAATCTCTTCGTTGAAGGGAAGGGCTATCTATCGAAGATAGATGTGCGGGGGACCACACTATGAGTTCATGGTTGACAAAAAAGTGCCTGAGTGATGCTTCTCCTCCACAACAGGTGACAGAAGAACCAAGATTCGAAAGGAAGGATCCTAGACCATCTTACAACTATTTGTTCTAAAGATATTTGAGCTATGTATGTAAATGTATGTTTATTGCTTTGATGTATTATATGAAATGAAAAGGAATTCATGTTGTAATATGTTATGCATCTTGGTTGGAAATTATCAATAAAGAAAAAGGAAATTTTTTATTGCAATGATTTGTTACTTGTTTATTTACTCGTTTAGTGTAAAATTAGAAATTTTTACTTCATAGAAGGGTTAGTACATTACACATTACCTCATTATTGAATGTGTCACCAAGATTTCAAGTAGTGGAGGACCACTTGCTTCATCAACAACAATTATCTCAGGAATCAAGGAGAATCTAGCCATGACACAAAATCAAATGAAGTAGTAGGAAGACCAACACCATAGTGAAAGAAGTTTTGACATTTGGGATAGAGTATTTTTGAGATTGCAGCCTTATAAGAAAATTTCATTGAAGCAATAGAAAAAGAACAAGTTGTTTCCAAAATATTATGGCCCATACCAAATCATGCAAAAGATGGGTAGTGTCACCTACAAGTTGGAATTGCCACCAAAAATAAAGATACATCTAGTTTTTCATATTTCTTGATTGAAGAAGGTTATTGAGCATAATATCCCTACTCAGAAAATATTACTCGAGCTTGATGAAGAAGGAAGAATCATATTGGAACTAGAGTTCATGTGTCAAACACACACAAAGAAGCTAAGGACTAGAACACTAACTGAATATCTTATCCAATGGAAGAATTTACTAGTTGAAGATGCCACATGAGAGTGTAGACACTATAAAATGTCCTAAGTCTGTGAGCAACATTTTTCCTTGATCATCATCCTCTAATAATTATTTAATTAGGTTTGATCATATTCCTCTATTAATTAAATATTTTTTAATTATTTAATTAATTCACTTCCTAATCTCTTTTCTATCCCGATCCATTAAAATTATTTCATTGTGTCACTAATACCCTCTCTCTTCAATAATTAAATAAATCATTATTTATTTAATTATTTATCTTTCATCATCTGTCCATAGTCAGATAATAATAACTATTATTTGACCCTTTTATTCTTCTATAATTAAATAATTTTTGAGATTATTTAATTATGTCATTCCTCTCTTTTGGATAAATAATTTAAATTAATTATCCATGTCTAATTTCCATCTTTCCATTTAATTAAATTGATTAATTTAATTAAATCTCCATCTTTCATTTTCTCATAAATTATTTATTTGCCACTTGTCCTTTTCCTCCATTTTTTTTTGAATAAATTATTTATGCACCACCTAGCCAAAGATGCTTTGTCATAATCCTCTATAATAACATTCATTTATGTCATAGCCTGCATGTCTTGCATGTTTGTCATAGTCGTCAGGTGTCATAGCTGTTGACGTCATAACTTTTCCATGCATGGCATATTTCTGGTGCATCAATTTTGGACTGTTGATCTTGGAATCTTTTTTGAGGCTCAATCTTGTCCATCCATTTCATAACCTCCCTCTCATGCATTCTCATCCATTGATCTTGGAATCCTTCTAGAGGATTAATCTTAGCCGTCCATTTGAAAGGTTGTCTATAAAAGCAACCTTCCTCCATTTTCACCTTGACAACCATTATCTCCAACTTTCTTGCTTACTATTTGTAGGTATTTGCACAACTTCAACAACAAAACTGAGGGAAATATTGGCATAAGAAGAAGGAGAGACAAGAGAAGTGAATCAACTACAATATGGGGAGTGCTTTATTTTGTTTGCTTTCATTTTGATATCTCCATTTGTTTGTTTTCTCTTGTTTGATGTGGTTTTATAGCTTACAAGTGTTGGCTATCACTTTATCTATGCTATTTTATTTTTGACCCCATCTCACATTGGTGAACCCGATATGAATCTTACAATTTTGCAGAGAAATTGTTTGTTTTTGCTATTTTGCAGGTTACAGTAAGGAATTCATACAAAATCCCGTCATCTTCTTTTGAGCACAGAAAAATGGGCACATAGAATCTTTAAAAATGATTATCTAGGTTTTGCATGCCTCGTTCTTATCTTTTCAGAACTTCAAATGGTTTAAAATTTCGTTAAGATTTGAGAAAGTTATGGCCGTTTTAGTATTTGTTATTTTTAAAATCTAGCTTTTAAAACCCGCGTTTTCTTTTGCCTATAACAATTTTTTCGTGCAAAATCTTGGAAAAATACTTTTTGGGTTTTGAAGGTTTGATTTTTAGCTTTCCATGAATTCAAACGATTTAATATTTTTTTAAGTTTTGAGAAAGTTATCGCTGTTTTAATTTGTTGTTGTCATTAAACTTTTCTTTTGAGTTACTAATCTCTCTTTTTTAGCATGTGGCACAACTTGGAGGGAGTCTAAAACTGTTTCTATAGAAACAAAAATCGAGTTTTTTCATTTCTTTAGGCATAATCAATTTTGTTTTCTTTCAATAACAACAACAAATTGCATTTACACTCATGAGGATAAAATGAACCACAATTTGCATGTCACTCATTTGGTCTTAAAATGAACAACAAATTGCATATTTCATTCATGGGGCTTAAAATGAACAACAAATCTGTATAAATCACTTATTGGGCCTAAAATTTACAACTACAACTTTCATTCACATTTCATGGGTTTAAAATGAACATGCATGTACACTCATGGGCTTAAAATGAACACAATCTTGCATTGAAACTCATTAAGGCTAAAATTTACATGCATTTTCATGACATAGGCTTAAAATGAACATTGCTTGTCTCACATTGAGTTAAGTTTAAAATGAACAAAGTGTTTGATGTGTTTGCCTCACATTACAATTTGGATAATTAAAATGAATCAGTGCTTGCAACTTTTGAAACCCCGATTCAATAATTGAAGTATCCTCTCCCCTTGCGCACTTGTGCGATCCTGGGTGCAAGAGAAATGGTTATTGACTCTAGGACTTAGGTCTTCCTTGGTGGGAAAAAGTACTCACCCCAAGGTGACTTAGACCAGAAACGAAGCTCTTTGGCCGAGCTACCCCCGACTGGTATATAAATGTGAATCCTAATGGAAAGCCTAGGATTATGAGTGTGGATGTGTCATACGAACAAAGTAGAATTCACCAAAACCCTATTGAGTGTAACCTCTTCAGGTTGGAATTCCTCCTTAACGGAGCTTAATCTTTGCCCCATGTATGGCCACTCGAACGGGGGTTCTGAACTAAAAATATTTTGTGTAGTAGCCAAAATCCCATCTATTTGCTAGCGCAACAACGATAGTTGTGAAGGCATCCACATCTTCGTAGTTTTTAGTAGAGGTGATCAACCTGCCATGGGAGTTTTATGGGGGCTGGAAGCCTGGTTGGCCTGAGAAGTGAGTGCACTGTAAGGGGGAGCCTGTGCGGCCAAACTTCTGGATTCACATGCTAAGAATATGCGGCTGGGGAAACCCACATGGAATCTAGCAAATATTGTCCTGGCTAACCTAGGATTGTGCTTGTCTTTTACAACATTTTCAAACTTCAAACCAACTCAAAACAAATTGCTTGATACTATATGTTGTGTTTTGCAGTCACATCTTACTAGAAACAATCAAAAACTTGAATCAAAACCATTGAAAAACATCAAAACTGTCAAAACAACATTCTAGAAAACATAGAGCCACAACTATCTAATTACCACAATTTCACAAAATCCTTGTCCAAAACTAAACCAATTCATCATAATAGTGATTTTGACTTCCAAACCAGAGACTTGTAAGATTTTTAGGCATTCCCATTAGGAAAACATTTCATTATAGGTTACATTCCTAAATCCTTTGCAAAAAATTAAATTCTCACCGCTTAGGTTGCATTTAGGTTTTTAGATTTTGAGCATAGGAAACCTTTGAGTCTTTGAGCTTTTTTGGTCACATACCCTCTTTGTCATTGACCATTATCCTTTACATTGTCAAACCTTTGTATTTGCCACTTTTATCACATTTGAGTCTTGAACCTTTATCATGGTCTTAGCTCAAATCTTGTCAAAATCATCTCCTTGAATGGTCAATGATACTTAGGATTGTTGCCTTAAGTTTACATTAGCCTCATTGTCATCCTTTGTTTAAGATCCCTTTGCATCTAGATTATACTCTTTATCCTCCAAAGTACAAAAAATATATATACAGCCCATCATTATCTTTGCATTAGTATCATTTAGTCATCTTGGCCATTAATTTATCTTTTAGTGTCCTTTAGCATTCTTTATCCCTCATCTTTTAGACATTACCATCCTTGCATCATCATCCTTGCATTTTTATCCTTGCATTTTCATATCCTAAAATCCAAGAAAATCCAAAAACATTGTTTAGTTCATCTTGCATTATCCCTCCCCAACTTTCAAAAGTCTCACATGGTTGAAACAAGGTCGAAAGCCAAATGAAAGGACATGGATTTCCTACGTAACCCTTTTCCTGATAATGTCACAAATTCAAATCAATCTACACCCTGCCATAACACATCACAAAAAGACCAAAGTGACCCTTGGGAAGACCTAAAATTTGAAGTAGCCAACAAACAATTGACCCCCCAAGAGATTGAAAGGGCCTATCAAGATCCAAGACTTTTGAGCATAGTTGACCAACTTGTTAGTGCCAACCCAAACAAATTTTTCTATGCACTAGCCAAAAAGGGTGCCAAATTACCTCAAGGTTATGATGTGTCAACCATCATAGAACAAGAAACTGAAAATCCATTTGGCATGCCTTCATCACAACAAATGACAAACATACCCCTTGGGACAACCATGCACATGACTACTACCACTACAACAAGCATCCCAACTCATGCCACTACACAAGGTCAAACTTTCACATTTGGTAGTTCCTCAAACACCATGGGTAAAACTTTCATGAATCTGCTCTTTCAAAACACAAATCAGGGGTCCACATTACAAGGTCCTACACCTTTGATTCAAAATATAAGCCAAGGTCACACACCCTTGAACCAAAATGCAAACCAAAGTTCCATACCCACATCCCAAAACATAAACCAAGGGCCCTCATTCCAATTTCAAAGTGCACCCTCATTGAATGAACCTCCACCACATAACCCTAGAAAGGTGTGCATTATCTCACGCAAGACCTCAAGTCAAAACCACAATCAAGGGTCCACTGCCAACCAAGGGTCTATTCCATCACTTCAAAATACAAACCAAGGGTTTATTCCATCACTTCAAAATACAAACCAAGGGTCTATTCCATCACTTCAAAATACAAATCAAGTGTTTATTCCATCATTTCAAAACCTTATTCAAGGACCTACACCTTCATTTCAAAATGTCAATCAAGGATCCATGCCTTCACTTCAGAATGCCAATCAAGGAAACATTCCTTCACATCAAGGGTCTGTACCTTCATACCAAAACATCAATCAAGGTTCCACACCTCCATTTACAAACCAAGGAGTCAACTTTCAAAATCAAAACACGAATTGAGGGTCTATACCCCAACTTCAAAATGCCATACCAAATATGAACATGATCTTTGGAACCAAATTAAACACCAATCTCATTCCAAATAAAAATAACTCACATCCATATAACAATCAAGGTCTCATATCACAGAACATCAATCAAAATCCAAACCCAACACATTATTGGATTTCAGTTGTTTATTGTGATTGTTTTTCCTTGATGTCAAAACAAGCTTTGGTGATATTGATATTGACCACAGTTGATGTACATGGTCTCAGATTTCAGCTTTTGGTACATATTGATTGGCTTGGGTAATACATGATACACAAATGGTCTACATTGTTGTGTTGGTTGTGGTTATGCATGTGTTGGCTGGTTTACACCTGATGATATATTTAGTGGTCTGTTCAATTGTATTTATAATGATCTCAGTTTAGTTTGGATACTCTTGCATTATTCAATTTTTGTTACTTTGGTTGGACTAATTTAGTACTTTGTGGACAGTGCTTTGGATACCTTCAGTTTTGTTTTGCGGTACTGATCATGTTGGATTCATGTGTAGAGGATATATACATGGGGTTGATGATCAGGTGATATCATTTTGTTCTGACACTCAAATTGGTTCAATGATTTTGGTTGGTACTTACATTGGCATGTTCAGATTTCAATGATTACATGGCATTGATAAGGCATACACAGATGAAGGTAATGTTGAAATTCAACTATAAGATTTGTTTGTATTCACAAGGTATTTAAAAAGATGTGTTTCACCTTGTGTGAAGTTTTCTAGCACACATTCTTATAATATTGGTTGATACACAAAGGTGAATACTTGGACTTTGGCTTAACATTGGTCTTCCATTATTGATCGATCCCTTCACATTTTGCATATGATATTAAATTATCATCAGGCTAAATGTTTATTTGGAAACAATGTTTAAAGTGATATTGTATCGGGCTTTTTTTTATGTTTAACATGGTGATGACATTGTATTGAATCTCACATAACATGGTATCAGGCTTCTTGTGTTTCACATGGTTTATTATTGTGACATCGGGTTCATTGATTCATTACGTGGCATTTACACTTGATGAATTGTCGGTCAAAGTGCATTATGGCTTCATGTGTTAAACAAGTCACGTGGAAAGTGACTCATGTGTTGACAACAATAATAAAGTTATCATTTGTGTTGTTGACATCACACAGATTTCAAATGATATAGAATATTATTTCATTTGGATTTGAAATCATTATACACTTGGGTTTGGTATTTGGAATAAGGAAAAATGAGTTTGTAATTATCATTCTTTTGAAGGTGAAACCCTAGCCACCATCCAAAATTCGTAGAGTTCATTTTGAGACTTTGGTGGATTCTTGTTTGAGTTAATTGAAATGAAGGAAGGAATTGCAAGTTAGTTGTTTGTCTCACAGCTGGAAATGAAGGTATTCTTGAATTTTTTTGTTTGACATCTAACCGACATAAAATAAGGTAAATCTTGACAATATCTTTGTCATTTCAAAATGAAGATTGCAAGAAGATTGCAAAACATTTTTCAGTTTGCTCCCATTTTTTCTTTTCTGATTCAACATTTCAAAAATTGGTAAATATGTTCAGTATTCTTTTAAAATCTTGGTTTGAAAATAAAATATAAAAGTAGTTGTAAATAATTGCATTTCAGTTTTTTTTATTACTTGAGTTTGAGCTTGAGAGTCTCAGTGATTTACACAAGTTTACATTGATAAGCATGGATTTTAGCCATTGCTCGGATATAGAAAGATTTGAAAGAATTATTATTGTTTTGAAAAGAAAAAAATTCTATCACTGTAAAGGGTTGTTTGGAAACCCCAATGGCATTCATAGATTTGAAAATCAATTATAAGAAAGACAGTTGGAAATTAGTTCGACATTATTTCTGTGCATATATATATACATTCAAAGGTCTTCAAACAAGTATGCTGTGAGAGAAGAAAAATAGAGACGACTTTTAAGCCAATTTGATTATATGTATTTGAAATATTGAAAATCTTTGAGAGGCAGTACTACTATACCTAATATTTTAAGGATTCTAATTATTTTGAATTCTTAAGGTATTGTGTATACTAGTCAGTTTTTGTAAAAGGTTTTATTGAAATAGAGAAACCCTCTGAATCATTGATATTATTCTGGATTGATAAAAGGAGTTGGTGCTCCTAAACTGTAAAGGGTTGGTGCTCTTGTAATAATGGAGTTGGTGCTCCTATTTGAGTTGGTGCTCTAATAATAAAGGGAATTATTCGAGTGGTTTTTTATACCCCAAGAGGGTTTTTCCACTTAGGAAAATAATGTGTTATGTGGTGAAATTAGTGCATTTGTTCAACCCATGTGCTTAAGTGTTAATGTTTTCATTCTGGAATTTGTCATTAAAATTCATGCAATGCTCTGATACTTGACTAAACATTTCATTCTGTTATAAAAGTGTTCAAAGTATACTTGAAGTCTTGTGGAAATAAAGCATTAAAAGGAATTGTTCAATCAAGTTTATATGAACAATCAATATCATGCTTTGACATTGTTATGTAAGTATTTTTATCAATCTGTCATTCTGCTAAAAGTCTTTGATGTGTTAGAATTCACCTTGCAATTTTAATAGGGTTCATAAAGTTGTCTCAAGGTTATTGTGTGATTTGCTCTTGAAGTCAAAAGTTTGAAAAATTGTACATTACTTTGATTCACCCCCCTCTCAGAGTAATTAATCTTCCAACACACATGACCTCAATGCCAACATTTTTGCTTCACATCAAAACAATGCAACATCATCCCTTGCAAACTATTTGATGCAACACATGCAAACTCTTGAACAACGAATGTCCAACATGCAATTGGGAACCAACAAGAAGACATTATGTGGAGGAATTGTGCCCCTTTCCATTTGATCAAAACTTATACATGCCACCCTTTCCCCACATTTCACAACACCACCATTACCCAAATATAAGGGGACAGGGGATCCGGTGGAACACATCCATGAATTCAACACAACATGCATGGAAGCTGCATATGATCCTACCTACTTGATGAGATTATTCCCATGAAGTCTTACAGGGGCAGCCTTAGATTGGTTCTCACATCTTTCACAAGGCATCAAAACATGGTGTGAGCTAGCCAACAAATTTATCAATGATTTTTCCTTTAACATTAAAAATGATGTCAACATTGCAACATTGAGCACTACCAAACAAGAAGATGGGGAGTCACTTACCTCGTTCTACCAAAGATGGCGAGGCTTGGTTAGAAAATTCCCTTGCCATATTCCTGAAAAACAACTTGTCACCATGTTTGTAGAAAACCTTAATGAAGAGCTAATGAGTCAAATTCAAATCCAATATTACACAACCTTTGAAGAGATTCTTGAAAAGGGTGTCCTTATTGAGAAAGGCCTTATAACTAGAGGACTAGTCAAGATAAACAAAGACAATCAGAAACCCAACAATGACAAAGGAAAATACTGGTCCCGAAACAAAAATGTCACAAATGATGAAGTTGTTGATGCCAAATTGATAACCAAAGGACCAATCATTCAACTTAAAGGTCCTTCATCAAACACATCTAGTACACCAAGTACCCCAACACAAGCACAAAACCAAACACTACATTCTATCCAAAGCACCCAACAAAGAAGAGGTCCCCCTCATACTAAGAGAACATACACCCCCTTAGGTGAACCCATCAAATCAATTCTTAAACAACTCTTGCAATCTAATGTCATTACACTGCCATACACCAATAATTATGAACCTTCCTTGATCAAACCAGATTGGTGGAAAGATGACAAATATTGTGAATATCACCGCACAAAAGGACACAAGAAATCTAGATGTTGGACACTCAAAAAAATCATTCAAAACCTTATCAAGGATCAAACCATTTCAATCGATAATTCACAAGGAACAACAAATGTTGATTATACACTATTCAAGACCCCTTTGCAAGACCATGATAAAGGAAAAGCCTCTAGTTCAGGGAATAACAACAATGCCAACTATGCAGTTGTCAAGCATGATTACAACACCATCATTCTAAATGTGATGCCTCTTGATGATCGCATTGCTACCATCACCATAAAGAAGCCAAAATCTGATTATGTTGCTACCCATAGAACCAAGATAACTATTCTAGGTCCATTCGCAAATCCTCAACCAAAAGGCCAATATAACCTCATAGAGTAGCTAAGGAAAACTCCTGCACAAATCTCTATCTTGGAACTCCTTCACATCTCACCACAACACAGAGAAATCCTTGATAATTCCCTACGAGAAGCCTCTATTCCCACAAACCTAGATGTCAATGAATTTTAGGTCATGGTCGGATACCTCGCTATGCCACACCACATCACCTTATTTGAACAAGACTTTTCGGCACCAAAATCTGACCATAATAGTCCCCTACACCTAGAAGTATGTGTTAATACCCACAAGATCAAATGAGTCCTAGTAGATGGTGGAGCAAGCTTGAATATTTTCTCACTAAAATTGGTTAAGGCATTGGGATACTCTGAGAATTTCATTGACCCAACCAAGAAAATTGTGATCAAAGCTTATGGTGATGCCGAACGATCTTGCGAAGGTGTAATTTCACTCCCAGTAAGAGTTGGCCCAGCCGTACAGGACACAATGTTTCACATCTTGGATCTGGACTTACATTACAATATCCTCCTTGGCCACCCATGGATTCATGCCATGAGAGCTATTCCATCCACCTATCATCAATGCCTCAAATTCCCACACAATGACACTGAAGTCACTATTCCAAGTGACCCTGATCCTTTCCAGTATTGTTCCAACCTCAAAGGAATTGTTGAATGTCAAGTGACCATCAATCGAGAGGCCTCATCTTCCATTTCATCCACTGCTCCATCCCATTACATTGATCCATTTTATCTTATCAAATTATCCACTTCATTCATAGCACCATCAAACCCTAAGGTCCAAGTATGTGATATGGGATGTGGAGAATATCATATGGATAATTTACCAGCAAAAGATAATGCTGATGTCAAGACAGCTGCAAAAGGAATGCAAAAAGATGGCCTTTCTTGGAGTGAAACCTTTAGGGATCCTAATGATGTATCTACCTTTTCCCTGTCTACTTCCAATCAATCTTTTCATGATAGCCCCATGATTGACCAAGATATCTATGATAACCCATCCTTTCATCATGAATTTGTTGAGGATACCCAATCATCATCCTTCCATCCCACCTACCTTGGGCTAGGATATGCATTTTCTACTGTCGCTGCTACTAAGCTATCTTGCCAAGTCGTTAAGGACGTGCAAGCCTCCTTTGACGCTAACAGTACCAAAAAGGATAGTCCCAAAGACTCCATTGATGACATTGCCACTCCTTGCCATACACCAAACATTCTCGTCACTCCATCCATCTCACCTATCTCACTCACATCCATCCACATTATAGACATGGATCAACAAGTCATATCTCAAGAAAAGAATAAAGATAAAGGACAAGAATTAAATGTGAAAGTTCCTTTTACAAATGGAGATCTAATATCAAAAGAAAGAATACAAAGGAATAATGATCAAGAAAAGCCCTTTAGCCAAATTCAAAAGCTATTGGACAAGTTAAAAATACAAGTAAAATTCAAGACTAAAAGAAAGCAAAATTGTGCCTCTTCATAAAAAATAATTGGGGACGTCTATCAAAATAATGAAAGTAAGAAAGAATTGATCTCCAACTATGCCACTCCATTAAAAATAATTTGGGGCATCTATCAAAGTAGAATCCCAAAAGAAGAGCTTGTTGATCCCATGTCTCCACCATCACTTCCACTCATTACATACATCCCATTTCATCCATCCATACTTACACATTTATCACATCTTTCCACTTCCATTGGTAATGTTTTTTAATGTACCTTTGATGACGAACCTTTCACGTACTCTAGTTCATTGGTTGCCTAAACTCCTTCTCGTCTGAAGCCTGATGGCCCACGAAGTGTGCACATTAGGGATCATAACATAGCCTCTTTCATCTTCCACATCTATCACCCTTCATATTTTCCACTTGCACTCCTCATCCAAATCAGGTCCTTTCATCTAGCATAGTCATCCCAACAAAATCAAGGCATCATCACAACATCATATGGATCAGACACTTATCAGATTTCTACTCCTGAAGGAGAGCCATTGTCTGAACCTATCAACAACATGCACCTTTGCAAATATTACACTTTATTCTCAAAGTATCCCTTTATAAAGTCAAAAATACAAACAAAAAAAATAGTCACCTTGATGAAAACCTGGAAAACAGGTGTCTTGGTGACACAAAAAAAAAAGAAAATGAAAAAAAAAGTAAAGAGAAATGATTCATCCAAAAGTGAAAACCACTTCGGTGGTGCTTTGGATAAGTACCATGGTGAAAACCTGGAAAACAGGCGCCATGCGTAGTTAGTTCCTGCTCCTTTGTCTACTATTATTCCATCTGGTCTTCCAGCCTTCTGCTCATCTAGACACACATGTCACTCCATCATAATAAAATTTGTCATCCTTCCATGGTCTGGGAACCACCAACATTTGGGTATCTCGATCATCCTTTGCATTTGCCGCTACCCCTTTGCACCTAATAAATTGGTCTTGCAC
>VDFB02120918.1:0-19841 GCA_007258455.2 Sequoia sempervirens | reverse complement strand
GCTTCCACGACTTCGAAAAGTCATCACATGAGCAAATTGGCGTCCATTTGCTCAAGATACTTCATTTTTAATTAAATCCCTATTTTATAGCTGACAGCACTGTCGCGACTAGCCAACTTCGACACTGGTTTCCGGATGACCGGGTGATGCTGAGACTGATCTGAGATAATCAACGGAAAGCCTACTGAACAAGGAAGAAATGTCTGCTGGGAGACACAACTGCAAAATCTATCGTTTAACCCCTTGAAAAATTAGGCGCACTTGATTAAATTGCTTTACGGGTTCCAGACTTAGCGATTTTCCTAAACTGCCATCTGATGCTTCAAACGGCCACTGACGATGAACGGTGAACCCTGCTGATACGAGACGAAGCTCACGGCATGACTGAAGATATTCTGCATCTAATGACTGCTCACATGACAGCTAAAAGCTGTGTTAAGGGCCTCAAAAAGAAAAGCGCCCCTGGCTTAAGGTTGCACTTTGGACATTTCAATGAAAATCAAACGTCGTCAAAACACCCTACTTTGATAGTTGATATCTGGAGCTGGGGTGACCCGATTCAGGCATTATCTGTTTTAACGGACAGCCAGGAGGTCTCTTAAGAGAAGTCACTGGAGGTGTTGGGGCAAGAAAACTGCTTCTAAGACCTCAAATTCTCCAGTGCGTATTTTTAATATGTTTACCGCTCCCAGACTTAGCCATTTTCTGAACGTTTTCGGACATCTTTACCTTGTAATATGACACCAAAGACCTCGCACGCACGAGCGACTGCCAAATGCTGAAGGCTGTCGGCTATGCTCGTTGGAAAGATACCGATGACGCCCCAGTCGTGAAGACTTCGAACGCGAACGGCTCATCTGATCAGCCTGGAAGGCTGTGGGCGCCTACACTACAGCATAATTGAAACCATTTGTTGGTTCCGCCCGTACCGCCAGTAACCGCCAATAGACCACCACCAGGAACGTCGGATCGACAAGGTTGAATGATGCGTGTTGCGGGAGCTTGTATGGTATACTCATTGATGTCGTGAAGACTCTGTCTGTAAATTCTGGCATCTGAGGGGTCCTTTAAGCCAGCGCCCCTGGCTTGTACTTGCACTGGGCATAAACGGAGAAGCTCAAAAACATGAAAACTCCATTTTAAGCTGTTCTTCGGACGTCTGCCGCCTGAACTCTGAGAGTCGGATGACTATGCTTGATATCTCGTCGGATAAGCAGACTAGCTGTGAACAAATTGAATGTCTTCGGCAACGAAACTGACAAGTTTTACCCCTGCCTTGAAATGGGCGCCCTCAGGCTAGAGGCGCGCTTTTGCCTGAAAAGAACAAATTTCTCATCTCCTAAAATTTAGGGATTTTTACTTCTGTCGCGATTTGCCGGAGCTGTGAGTCTCGGAACGCCTCGCTGGATAGCTCGACGGATAGCCAGGCTAATTCTGAAGAGATTGACTGTATGCTTGAACACTTCAGACAAGATCTTGACCTCCAAAAAACTGGGCGCCCCTGAGCTATACTTGCACTTTGAGGCTTTTCCTCTGAAAAATCTCCATGATTTGATCACTGAAAACTCTGTCTCGATCATTGAAATGACCGTCTGCAATATGAAATGCCGTCGTGAGATGCTCCTTCATCGTGAAAATCTTCATTTTGAGTCTCTTCTTCAGGTTCTGACCAATATAACTGACTTTGACTGACAAATATTGACAAAAACTCCATGCTTGACATTGCCCAAAACGGTATTTCACAACATTTTAGCGAGGTTTAGACTTTAAAATGCAAAATGCCTTAATGAAGCAAAAAATTTGGTTTGGGTACAACATATATTGCAGATCGGAGTCTTCAAGAAGGTCGAGATTATCATCAGCAAGGAGTTCGATATTATCTTGTGTTTGCATCAAGTGTGGTGCTGGTATTCAGCCTTGTATTTGGCCTCATTGTAAAAGCAAATTGCTTTCATTATTCAATATATAAGAGATATATTGTTGTTGGGTTTTTCTCCCTCAAGTTGGAGGGTTTTCCTAGGGTATATGCTGTGTCAAATTGTTTAAATTGTTCTATATCTGCTTATTTAATTTTCAATCCTAAAACTAACATGGTATCAGAGCGGGTTTAAGCAAGATCGTGATCAGATTTTTATAAGCAGCATTCTCGTTCTCCATTATTCTCATCTTTGTGTGTCTATCTCAACTACGAAAAATGGTGAACGGTCTCAAGGTTGAAGATAGACTCGATGGTGCCTCTAACTTCACCTCTTGGAAGTTTAGAGTTCTCATTGCATTGGAAGAAAATGACATTCTTGAGTTCATGGAGAAAGAGGTACCCGAACCTTCCGATGAGACTGAGCAGACACAATGGAGGAAGAATGGCACAAAGACCAGGAAGATATTGATTGATTCTGTGAAGGATCACCTTGTGCCTATTATCTCCAAGTTGAAGACAGCAAGAGAGATGTTCAAGACCTTGGAGGGACTTTATGAGATCAATAACACTAGTAGAGCTCTTGCATTGAGGCAACAACTTCATCACATCAAGATGGCGAAAGGAGATTCAGTCATCTCCTTCTTCATGAAGATAACTGAGTTGAGAGATCAGCTTTGTGCCATTGGTAATATGGTTGATGATAAAGACTTAGTCATGTTGGCACTTAATGGTCTTCCTCAATCTTGGGAGCCATTTATCCAAGGTATTAGTGGAAGATCGAAGCTACCAAAGTTTTATCGACTTAGGGTAGATTGTATTCAAGAGGAATCAAGATTGGCAGCAAGAGGTGATGGACAAAGTTCTAACAATGAAGACAATCATGTACTTGCTGCTCAAACATCGAAGAGGAAAGGAAAAGAAGGAAGGAAAGCCAATTTCAAGAAGAACAAAGACAGAAGATCGGATGGTGCTCCTGAATCTAAGAAGAAGAAGGATCTCTCCCATATAGTGTACTTCAGATGTGACAAGTTTGGTCACTATGCGAGAGATTGTGCAACAAGACCTAAGCAACATGCTTCTACTATGGATGTGGGTGATGTCTCTCCTCAGAAGCACTCGAGAGATAATTCAAGCGGATTTCTATTTATCTCAGCCCTATCAAGCAATGTTACAACTGATAGCAGCACATGGTTGATTGATAGTGGCGCTTCTCAACACATTACCGGATTTAGAGAGCATCTATCAGATTTGGTAGAAAGAGATACCAACATTCAAGTAATAATTGGAGATGATGCATGCTATTTAGTAAAGGGTGCAAGAGCTTCCTCTCTCCATCTAGACTCCGATATTTCTCTTCATTTGAGTGATGTGTTGTTCGTTCCAGGGGTCAAGAGGAACCTTGTATCAATTTCAGCTTTGGAGGACAAAGGATATCAAGTTGCATTTTCCAAGGAAAAGTTCTTGCTTGGCTGAAGAACTCTAGCATCAAGACAGCCTGTGTGATTGGTGTTCGGCAAGAGAGTCTTTATAGACTTTCCATTTGTCCAATGCAGGCATTGTTGCATGATTCCACCAATTCAAGTGAACTTTGGCATAGAAGACTTGCTCACCTCCATTTCAGAGCTCTTCCATCCATGGAGAAGATGGTCACTAGCCTTCCAAAACTCAGTCAGGAGCATGAAGGTACTTGCCGAGGATGCACATTGGGTAAGAATACTAAAGGTCCTTTTCATAGTAGTGAAAGTAGATCTAAATGTATTCTAGATCTTGTTCATTATGATTTGTGTGGTCCAATGTCTTTTGCATCTTTGAGTGGTTTTTGGTATTAGGTAATTTTCATTGATGACTACTCTAGAAAGACTTGGATTTATTTCTTAAAGACTAAGGAATCTGAAGAAGTACTTGAGAAGTTCAAAGAATTTAAGGCTCAAGTAGAGAACTTGTCCGGGAAGAGGATCAAAGTTCTGAGATCTGATAACGGAGGAGAATACATCTCTGGAGGCTTCTGTAACTTTTGTATTGAGGCGAGGATTAAGAGGGAGTTTTGTCTCCCTTACAATCCACAGCAAAACGGAGTTGCAGAAAGGAAGAATAGATCCATTGTTGAGGCAGATAAAGCTATGATCCATGATCAAGACTTGCAAACCTTCCTTTGGGCTGAAGCATCTAGAACTGCAATGTATGTTCAGAATCAGAGCCCTCATCGTATCTTGGAGAATATGACTCCTGAAGAAGCCTTCATAGGTGTGAAGCCTGAGGTTAGTCACTTGAAAATCTTTGGTTGTCCTATTTACATCCATGTACATAAAGACAAGAGATCTAAGTTAGAGTCATTTGGCAAGAAGGGGATATTTGTGGGTTACGGTGAATCTTCAAGATCTAAAGGTTCATACATGGAGATAGATAATGAAGATCAGTAGACTCCTAAGGACATGGACATTGATCATACTCCTGAGATTCAGAGGGAGTCTACTGAACCAGAAGAGGATGTTGATCCATTTGAGACTTGGAACCAACTGATGGGCCAAGAGATATTGTCATAGATCGAAAGAGACCTCTATGGGGTAGGCAAACTATGCAGGAGGCAGGAAAGTTTGCAACACCTAGAGGCACATTCAGAGAAAGCAAAAGACCGCAAAAGTTTCCAAGCTATGTTGCATTAATGAGTCATATCATTGAATCTGAGCCTTCTAGTGTTGAGGAAGCATCAAGTCAGCAAGTATGGAGAGATGCTATGGTTGAAGAATATCAATCCATTATCAAGAATGATGTTTGGGATATAGTTCCAAGACCACAAGGGAAATCAATTGTATCTTCTAAATGGCTTTTCAAAATCAAGCATGCGGCTGATGGAAGCATTGAGAAGTACAAGGCTAGATTTGTGGCTAGAGGATTCTCTCAAAAAGAGGGAATGGATTATGAAGAAACGTTTGCTCTGGTTGCTCTTTATACATCCATCTGGACTATTATTGCTATTGCAGCGGCTAAAGGATGGAAGTTACATCAGATGGACGTAAAGACCACTTTCCTTAATGGTGTAATTGAAGAAGAGGTATACATTGAGCAACCTGATGGCTTTGAGATTCATAGGAAGGAGTCTCATGTGTGTAGATTGAAGAAGGCTTTGTATGGCCTTAAGCAGGATCCTCGTGCTTGGCATGAGAGGATTGATCGATACTTGATGAGCTTGGGCTTCTCCAAGAATGATGCTGACTCTAACCTGTACTTCAAGGTAGTTGATGGTGAGGCATTAATCTTGGTTCTTTATGTTGATGATCTATTTCTTACTAGAGCAAAATATCTCATTATCAAATGCAAGAAGGAGTTAGCTTCTAAATTCGAGATGAAGGATCTAGGATACATGCATTACTTCCTAGGATTGGAAGTGTGGCAGAGACCCAATGAGATCATTCTGAGTCAAGGGAAGTATAGAATAGACATCTTGAAGAGATTTGGGATGATGGATTGCAAATCCATGTCTACACCGATGGAAACCAACTTGAAGAAGTTAAGTGAGTCTGCAACTAGTTCAGATCTGGTGAATCCCACTATGTACAAGTAGTTGATTGGATCGTTGATGTATATAGTCAATACTAGACCAGATATTTTCTATGTAGTGAGTGCACTTAGTCAATTCATGTGTGAACCAAGGAAAATTCATCTAGTTGCAGCTAAACATATCCTGAGATACTTGCGTGGCACAGTTGGATATGGTTTGAAATATACTTATAGTGTAGACCTAAAGCTGCAAGGATATTCTGATTCTGATTGGGCAAGGAGTGTAGCTGATTGGAAGAGCACCTCTGGATGTTGCTTTGGTTTGGGGTCTGCGATGATTTCCTGGTGTAGCAGGAAGCAGTCTTCAGTGGCAATAAGCATTGTAGAGGCCGAGTATATTGTAGCATGTGTAGCAGCCCGAGAAGTAGTGTGGCTTCGGAAGCTCCTTGCAGGATTGTTTGGACAATCATTGGAGCCAACTATTATTCATTGTGATAATCAAAGTTGTGTGAAACTTTCTTTCAATCCTGTGTTTCATGACAGAACAAAACATGTTGAGATCAAATGCCACTCATACTGTATATATTATGTCATCCGCTTCGAGATGCATCGCATTGATGGCACGCATCACGCTCTCACCTCCTATGTTTGCACTTTCAGACAGTTTCTGGAGTTGTGGAGAATGAAGCCCAGTCAGAGGGAGATTTAACATCGCGATCTTCCTCAAGGATTTGTTTAATGCATCTTTCTCCGTGGAGAGAAATTCTGAGGTGAAAGCCCTTGTTAATGTAACACTTTCCAGCAGGAAGCTCTGGATGAAAGCCCTTGTTTCCAACCTCCTGAGTAGCCATGGTGGATGTCAAGTTGAGACTCCACGACAACATCACATTAAGAGACTTCGATGATTTCCACCAGCCATCCACCCTTGGGGAGTATGCGATGCCTGGGTGTTGAGATGACGATCATGCCGAGCACCCGTATGGCACTTGTGCATGTTCTTTTCCACATGGAGAGCTATGATGGACGGTATCACATTGAGTGACTTCGTGATGGGAACTTGTGCACATGTTCTTTTCCATACATGGGAGTAGCCATGATGGACAATATCACATTGAGTGACTCTGTGATGAGCTCTTTTCCAAAAATGGGTGTAGCCATCGCATGCCATGCTGGAGCACCTAAGACCTTGGATATTTCAGCTACCCTCCTAGCTGAGAAAGCTGGAATATGCCATGTATACGCTGGCCACTTCCAAATGTGGCATTAAAGACAAATAATACCAAATATAGCCAATGGCTATTTAATTTATTGGATGTGATTTGTGAAGAGGCGCTTCACTTAAAGATTAAATAATATTTATTTTATGTGGCTGACTTCATGTGGGGATTCGCCACCCTTTGTATGAGACATAACCTTTCATGTGTGGCCAACTCTTCATCTTGAAGGGGCGCATTTTATGGAGACCTTCTCTTCGATGTGTATAGAATAGAGTTGTTCATTTGTTGATATCCATGGTTGGTGTGAATAATTGTCTTGTACCCAGCTAATTCATCCACTAGGTAAACAGGTTATTCCGGCTATTAAGTTACGATTTAGGTAAAAGATTCTTTCTAGAAGGCTTATCTAGAACTTATCTTATCTAGCTAGGATGCATCATTCCCTAGGTGATTAGGTTGTTGGTTGTCTCATGTCATAGGATCATGACATTTGTCAACATCATATTCATACCTATCTCTCAACCTTGCCCATATAAGCAAGGCATCTCATGTACATTTGTATTCAAGCTTCAATCAAGCAATCAATCAATCTTGCATTGTGAAGCAAGCTTTCTTGCCTTTTTCTCTCTTGTGGAAGTGGTTTTGGTTGCAACTGATCTTGGGGGTGTTGGGGAGTCACCATCAACTCCTACATGGTATCAGAGCTCTCCAGGTGTTGCAGATTCCTTCCCAAATTTGAGGGTGATATTTTGGCTTGAAGATTTTTGCTGGGTGCAGATTGGGGTTTCAATAACCTCACGGTTGATTTCAGAAGCTTCCGCAGACGAATTTTGACTGTAAATTCACCTATACTGGGTAAAGTTGTTTTTGAAGCAAAAATTTTTTTGCTGGAATAACTCCCTGTGCGGTACGATTTTCATATTTTCGCAAAAAATATTTTTCGGAAAAATATTTTTGCGGTATATTGTATAATTTTGGGGCAAAATTATTTTGATTTTATCAAAGCTATGTAAATATTTTTGGCAAAATATTTGTAAAAAAATCGGGCTCAATATTTGTTTTCGGGCTATATATTTGGGGAAGGCATCTGTAGAATATTCCGCTGTCAGATCTTAGATATTCTGCAGGGTACCTGCGTCGGATCTGTCTTCCGGACCGGTCACCGATCACATTGATTGCAGGGTCAACTGGTACGAAGGTTCTTTTCTGCGTCGAGCAGTCCGTCAGATTTGACATACTCGTTGGGATCTCCTTTCTCATCGGCTATTTGTGGCTCGCATTCATTACACTGCCGAGTACAAGCTCACTATTCTGGCTCGTTCTATTAGCTGGTACACGGTGGGTACAGTCATCTCTCCCACTGCATTTTTTTAGGGCATCGGTCTCCTCATTATCCTCAGTCTGTGGTACGAGCCAATCAAAGCTCTTCAGTGGACATCGGTTCTTCCAACGACGATTTGTCGGCTGTCTTTGCTATACATGCCGTGAAATCTCCATCGGGCCATATTTAGGGTGCCTTAGATCTTCACGAGTTCTTCATTGTCGCCCGATCTGGTGTTCTCATTTACTCCACTGTGCATCTCTCCATTCCCACCAGTCGCATTAAATCTTGGTCGTCGGCATCCACTATCCGTGGTTCTTCACATCCATTACCCACTCGGCATATTCCGGCAGGTCTGGGTCTTTATCGGCAGAGCATTCATTTGGCTTGCATCCACTTTGAACGAGCCGGTTCTGTCCACCACTATAATCGCCTGCGTCATCTTTATAAGGTCTGTCAACAAGTAGACTACGGCGAGTACTTGATTGTCGGTAGTCCTTTCCGCAGGTACGCTGGTATCTACCAGTCACCGTCTGATCTGGGCTGCATTGTATATCTCCTGCTTCGAATTGTACCTTCGTCTGTAGGCCATCACATCTGGGTACATTATCATTCCTACCTATTTGATTATATTAGCGCGATCAAATCTTCGGCTATCATTATTCCTTGTTCGCATCAAAGTTTTTATATAGGCTATTAAAATTTTTGTTCTTAAAAGTTTATATATAAAACTTTGTATAAATTGCGAAAGGCCGACGGGTATTGTTGCTCAGCCTGGCGTTTTTTAGCCCGAGTTGGTCATATGGATGACCAGAATTTTAGCCCCAGTGCCTAAAATTTTGTGCTGGTCTAGTCTTGTCAGGCCTTGTAATTGCCCCAAGTGCCTATTTATAGGCCTTTTTTTCTTTTTTTCATAACTTTCACATACGGAGGCGAAATTTTTGAAACAAGATATTGTCGGAAAGGTGAAGACCTGAATTTTTCAGTGGTGCAGATATTTTGCAGAGATTTTGCAATTTTGTGCCTCTTTTTCCAGGTTGAAGCCAGATCAACGTTTTCTACCTCCAAGCTCATATCTTTGTGCTTCGATCTCCGATTTTCTCCAAATTTGGGGCATTGGAAAGGTATTCGAGAGCACTCCAAATCTACTTATGCACTTTTTGCAGATTTGTTTCCAGATTTTCATATTTTCAGTTTGTAGCTGATTTGATAGTTTGGGTTTCCTTGTTGTAAATTTGCAAAAAAAGTGCAAATCTTGTTAGGACAAAGGGGTTGATATCTTGTATTGTGAGGGAAAATTGTTGTTCTCTTTTAATATCTCATTGTATCATGGATTTGACAAAAGTTGTACTTCTAACTCCATATAACTATCATGAGTGGAAATCTCAAATGGAGTTGTTATTGTTAAAATCAAAGTTGCAACGAATCACATTTGGTCAAGATCCAGAACCTGCAGGAGCAAAAGAGAAAAGGAAATGGCTTGATAGAAGGGATGAAGCTCTTGGAACTTTGAAGTTGTCTATTTCTCCAGATCTTAGATATCATATTGCATCTTGCACTCATCCTAATGAAGCTTGGAATACTTTAGAGAGTCTCTTTGGTAAGCCAGATACGATGAGGAAATTTAAGTTGGAGAATGAACTTATGGGTCTTAATCCTTCAGATTTTGACAATGTCCAAGACTTTTTCTCTAAGCTCAATTCTCTTAGACTGCAATTATCTAATTGTGGGGTAACTAAAGAGGATGAACAGTTGATACTTTCTATTCTTGCTAAGCTTGGTCTTGATTATTTAGTGTTTGTTTCTACTTTCTATGCTACAATGGATGCTCTTGGCACTGCATACAAAATGCCTTCTCTTGATGAATTTGCAGCTCAACTCACAAGGGAACAAGCAAAGTTGGTACACATGGGCACATTGAAGTCTTCTAGATCTCATGCTCTTGTTGCAAAGGAGACAAAAGATTCAAGTGGCAAAGGTAAGAAGCAGAACAAGGCACCCAAGTCTAATGAGCAAGGTAAAGATTCTCCTTCACATAGCACTCCTGAGTCTACACCCTCTTCTCAAGAGGAATCATCTAAAAAGAAGAAGTCAAAATGTGCATATTGTAAAAGATTAGGACATGATGAGCATAGATGTTATAATAAGAAGATTGATGAACTGACACACCTTCTTCAAAAGAATAACATTAAGTTGCCCTCATCAGTGTCTGCTACGTCTTCTTTTGCATCTCAATCGGCAACTCCATCATCTTCATCTAAGTCACAGGACACAGGATCTACTTCTAGGCTACACAAGATGAAAGGACAAGCACTCTTGGCCTCTACAAGTCTTGAATCTCATAGATGGCTTCTTGATTCAGGGGCATCTCATCATATGGCATCTTCTATGGATATGTTCTCTTCTTTTGAGCCTTGTAATTCACCTCATTTATTGATGGGTAACAATACATATATGAAGGTAAGTGGGAAGGGTTCTATTGATATGGGGGAAGGAACCTTCAATGATGTACTTTGTGTTCCTTCCTTGTCCACTAATCTCCTTTCTATTTATCAAATTACTCATGGGGGTCAAGGTAAAACAGTTGAGTTCACTCCAGATAGGGTGTACATAAGGGCCTTGGAGACTAGGGATATTGTTGCTATCGAGATGGTTGATCATTCATCTCGTGTATATTCCTTTTCACATTTTGCTTCAAAAGATGATAATGTTCCTTTGACTGCATCACACACTCCATTGAGTGTGATCCATGATAGTGAGGAGAAGTTTGGTCATCTACACCTTGGTATTCTTGAGACCAGTGCTGAGCTTCCTACTCCTCCACCTCCTGCTCCTTCAGCCATTGATGCTTCTATTCAGCAGGATGATCATAGTTTTTCAGATCTTGCTTTGTGGGATGAGTATTTGATAGTGATTTCTAACTTGTTCATGGAGTTTCATACTGCAGATTTGGAGGACACACTTGAGGGGATTTCTCTCCTCTTTGATGACAGTTTCAGTACAACTGTTATCCCATCTTCTTTGGAGATTGACATTCATGAGTCTCCTCCATCACTTGATTTGTCATGTTTCTTGGTTCAGTTTGACCATGATTCTGTTGTGGCTCATTCAAGCTTGGAGGATCTTCATCAATTTTCAGAGGCATACATGTTAAGCATTCATGCTTCCTCCTTTCAGTTGGACATGGAGTGGCTTCTTCATTAGCTTATGGATTTGTTTCTTCCTCAGGGAAGATGTGTTGCTTGTAGACATTGGATAATCTTTTGTTTTCAGGCATTCTTCATCAGCATTGGAGCTTCTTCATCATGGGGGGGATATCTTATCTCTCTACTTCCTTCTTATGGTGGGGTATTTGATTGTATATACATGATGCATGTTGTACTTGGGGGGTATCATTGAGTCCTCCATACATCATGTTGTCTTGTTTCTTTTTGTTTTGTTTTCTCTCTTTTGGAGAGGAGTTTTGTCTCACAGGGTTTTCTCCTTTTCTCCGCTTGTGAGAGATTGCATCATTTGCATTGTAAATGGGTACCCAACATGGCCTAGTGGCCGGGACCCATAGTCATAGTCTTTGCATAGTTTGCATAATAATCTTCTCCCTAAGTTGCACTTAAGGGGGGGAGTTGGTGTGAATAATTGTCTTGTACCTAGCTAATTCATCCACTAGGTAAATTAGGGGACATATTCACATGGTTAAGTTTACTTAGGTAAAAGATTCTTTCTAGAAGGCTTAGTTGGCTTATCTAGAACTTATCTTATCTAGCTAGGATGCATCATTTCCTAGGTGATTAGGTTGTTGGTTGTCTCATGTCATAGGATCATGACATTTGTCAACATCATATTCATACCTATCTCTCAACCTTGCCCATATAAGCAAGGCATCTCATGTACATTTGTATTCAAGCTTCAATCAAGCAATCAATCAATCTTGCATTGTGAAGCAAGCTTTCTTGCCTTTTTCTCTCTTGTGGAAGTGGTTTTGGTTGCAACTGATCTTGGGGGTGTTGGGGACTCACCATCAACTCCTACAATTTTCATTCATATTCGATTTCAAGTGAAGTGCGAGTTTATCAAGGAGTTCGATATTGTGTTCTATATAGCAAATTGAAGTCTTCAAGAAGGTCAAGATTATTATCAGCAAGGAGTTCGATATTATCTTGTGTTTGCATCAAGTGTGGTGTTGGTATTCGGCCTTGTATTTGGCCTCATTGCAAAAGAAAATTGCTTTCATTATTCAATATATAAGAGATATATTGTTGTTGGGTTTTTCTCCCTCAAATTGGAGGGTTTTCCCAGGGTATATGCTGTGTCAAATTGTTTAAATTGTTCTATATTTGCTTATTTAATTTCTGATCCTAAAACTAACAAAACAAACCTTCAACAATGAATTCTTCCTTGCAGCAATACAACAGCTACTGCCAGTATCCAACTTCTAGAAATCGATTGCAACAATAAACCAGTTGTTGCAATGGTGATGATGAGGTAATAAATCAGTTACCAAATCAACTCAATATTCCAAAGTGCAATAATACAATAGCTACTGCACTCAATCAGCTAGGGCAATAATACAACATCTATTGCACCTGTAAAAATCCTCCAATGAAGCACCTATAGAAACCCTAGATGGATTCCTCCACAATCTCCAACTAGGGTTGATCTTTCACAACCGAAACCGGTACCTTAGAGTCTTCAAACCCTCAGGCAATGCAAGCTTCAGCTTATACCATGCAAGTATGAGAAATAGAAATAATCCTAAACATGATGAAAATAGCTTGCATTTAGCTCCTTATAAAGAATTCTCATTCACCTTTAAGAACCTTCTAGAATAAAATATTATTTTATTCCTTAAACGACTTTATGATTTATTATTTTACTTTAGTGACTTTATTAAATTAATTAAATATAAAGTCATCCTTAAGATATTAATTTATTGGAATAACTTTATAAATAATTAATCTAATATCTCCACTTTATTTAATTAAAATAATCAATTAAGCTATCATTTTGATATACTATTAGTTTTGAACAACTTAATCAATTAATTTAATTAAATCACCATACCTCCAATTTGGGGACATGACATATTGTAGCATTGTTCTTTAAAATATTATGGATGCTTTTTCTAGTTGTTTGATTAATTGAAATTGTCAAATGTAAGGAGGGACAAAATGAACAATTCATTGGGAAACATAATCATACAAGAATTATATTTATTCTGTACAAACTTCCTATAACCTATTTAGAGTAGACATTTTGAATTCCTTGTCTACACAATGTGTTTTTGTAATGTCCCTAATTTCGCCCTACGCTCTTCATTTGGATTTAGCCTATTTTCTGGAAATCCGTAGGCTACTCAGATGTGCAAATTTAAGGTTTCCACTTTCATTAAGTCTTGCTTCCAGCTCAGTTCAGTTTTTTGTTGGTTTTGAGGTGAACTTACTATTTTTGGCATTAGCTATTTTTAGTAAGTCTAATTTTGGCAGTGGCATCATCAGCAGTTCAGCTCAGGTCATCATACTATTTTTGGCAATCCATCAATTTTAGGATTGGCGTTGGTTTTGGTTATCTCCTTGGACTGAGTTTTATACTTGGTCAATTTCATGTTTTTAAGTTGTACCCACGCCTAGGATTGATGACTTCAAATTTGTTTTAAAGAGGGGACATTAAGGGGTCAAGTTGAGCATTTAATGATTTAATAAATGCTTTATTGTTGCATTTTGAAATGGACGCCAAAAAGGGAAGATGAATAATATTTCATTATTTCAAAATAAAGTGAATGGTTGAAGTGGCGTCCCTTTTGGAAGTTGAAGTGATTCGACTTCTTGGAATTCAGAGTGTTTCATTTGCCATTTGAAGCTTATTTATTGAGGCTTTGCTCATTCATTCTCATCTTTGAAAAATATTGTAAAGTTATGCTATTGGTTTGAAATCCAGAATCCAGCTAAGGGAAAGGTTAGCAAATTTACTCCATTCTTCAAGCCTGAAACTATGGTTCCCTAGATGGTCTATTGGGATTGTGCTTCATTCAGAAGTAGATATTGAGCATCTCAGTTGAAGTTTTGGTTGAATTCTTCAATTTCCAGGCATTGGTTTTTTGTTGTGCTGAAAGTGAAACTCATTCATAAGTTATTGTGAATTTTGTAATTCATTTTGGGTATTGGTTCTTTTTGTTCCCTTGGCATAGGCGCTTCACTATGTGAATTTGCAGATTTTTTCATTGAATATCTGATTTTTTTGACAAAGGTCGACCCTCTTTAGGAGCCGTACCATCTACTTATAGCCTTGGGATTCGTGTTGGGCTTTAGGGAGCAATTTGCATCTATTTTTTCAATAGTTCTTGGTCACCTAGCTTGGAAAATGCTATGTTTGCAATTTCATTGGAATTTGTGAAGTTGGGTAGGAGAAATAAGCAAATTTTGGTGGTTGTGAAGTTGCTGGTTATTCAGTGGCTGGAGTTGATTTTCACTTACAGCTCTTAGAGTGAATTTATTTTGGTTGTGGGTGTTTTCTCAATAGTCTCCTTTGCCTATGGCATACCTAAATGTTCATTTGCAGATTTTATGGGCAAGTATATGATTTTAAAGACAAGGTCGCCCCATTCCCTTGGCCGCCACTTGTCTTTTTGTAATTGAATGGTGTGCTGGGCAGATTTCGTGGTGATTGGAGTCAAGTTGGTGTTCTATTAAGGTCGCCCAGCTTTGAAGGTGTTCCAACTTCAGTTTCATGTGCATTGGTGAAAGGTTGTCCCAGATTTGAAGCATTTTGTTGAAGACTTAGCTTGCTGGTCTGAACTTCAATTTGCAGGTTTTCATATCAGACCTATATACTTCTGTTCTATGCTCTATTTCTCTAATGTTTCAATTCATAATTGGGATCAGAAGTATTGTGTAATCACTAATGCTATTTTGGAGTAGATTTCTATTGAATAATCTTTGCAATTTGCAAATATTTTGCATTGTAAGACTGAGAATCAGTAGTACTATTCCAGTCATTCATATTTCTGCATTTACTTTGTGTTTAAGCAACATTGTAACCCCTGAATGGTTTACCGCCAGTGTGGAGGAAAATACATTTTGTAACTTTCAATTCACACCCACTGTTTAAGTGGAGAATCCCCACTGTTGAGTGGATGCCCACTAAGCGGATGAATTGTATTTCATTATAATTATCTTTCCCCCCCACTGAACAAGTGGTAGCGTGGATTGCTCATGGTTGGATCACCGCCTACATTTCATTTCCAACTTTGTATTTCAAGTTCAGATTATTGCTAACGATCCCATCACCATAAGCTATCACCTCGCCTTCAATAGGATCTTGGTGAACTTTCTTGGTGAAGGTTACTTTCAATTTGATTATCTTTGGGGAGCTAATTCTAACTATTGGCGTAGTGCTGGTTTGTGTTGTGGAAACATTGAGAATTCCAAGAAAAAACTAAGGGGCACTTTATAGTTTTCCCTCATAGTGAGCCCAAAAATTAAAACGTGTTGATCAAATTGAATGTGTCATTATAATTAAGTTTTGTTTGTTGTGTGATAATGAGTCATGAAGTTTACAATTTGCAACCTCCATTTAGGGAAGAGTCATGAAGTGGTGCCATAGTATGCAGAAGTGAAAATATTTGGCTTTTATGGTATATAGAGATTGGATGATTCCTCATGTAATTACATGTAATGTTCAGGTCTGTGGGATTCGCTGGTCTTTGATGATTATTGTTGGTGTGAATTAGGTGTTTTACCTACCTAGTAGGTCCTATTCACATGTTAAGTTTGCTTAGGTCTTAGGAATATTTCTAGAAATCTTAGTTGTCGTAAGACCTTATCTTATTTGATGTCATCTATTTCTTGTGTCTTACGTCATTTAATATTAGTTCTTTCATGTCATAGGGTTAATACACTTGTCATGATCTTGTCTAATCATATTCCTCACTTTGCCTATATAAGAAAGGCCTCATGTACACTATGCATCATAGGGGATTGATCCACCATTGATCAAGTTGTATCATTGTTGCATTCATAATCAAGCAAGCTATTCTCTTGCCATACTCTCTTATGGAAGGATATCTTTGGTTTTGCAGGTGATACTGGGCTGTGGGAGCTCACTATCAGCTCCTTGGAGTTAACTATCAACTCCTACAATTAGTTCATATCCCTTTCTGGAGAATTTACATGATTTAGTGTTTGAGTGCCAAGCTTCACCATCTCAAAGCCTTTGTAGTATAAGCAGCATCCTGAAGTCATTTGTATTATTCTGCTCTGTGCTTTTATGGGGACTTACAATCAATTTAAAATGATTTAAGTGACAAACTTAGAGTGAATGGATGCTTTGTGCATAAGAAAAACCTTACCATATGGAAGATTTTTCAACTTTGTTCTGAATACAAATTGTATGGCAAGCCATATTTCCAGTTTATTATCTAAGAAAGATGATGATATTTGAACAAAAAACTAAATATTTTTATTGAATAGAGTGCATATTTCATTTGATACATTTTCCCTTTTGTTCACATACATGGTGGTTATATTAGACACTTATTAGTATTACTAACTACTAACATTATATGTTAGGCTAACATCTATTGGTAGCTAACTACTAACATTTTATTCAAACCTTTTCATGTTACTTCCTAATACACCTCCTTAGAATTAAAATTACTTCAAAATATCTGTATTCCCCCTAAAATCATATCAGAAAAACTTTGGTTCACAAGTGAAATCTTCTTTCTTTTGTCTTCACTCTGGACTCCTGAATACAAAACCTATTCTAGTTATTACATTATCATCATATTGCCAGCAGGAATGACAACTTAAATCCACTTCTGAAAGCTGTTGATATTCAACTCAAGATGCAGGAATTGAAACAAGAAAGTGCTGATGTTCTGCTGCTACAAAACATACAAGGGATCAAAGAAATGAATTTGCAATCATCTCTTGCCTCCATAAACAATTGGAAATTTGGTCATGATGAGACACTGCATTGAAAGTGTCTTAAATATAACTGAGGCCATAAAAAGGTGTCTGCGCTTTGAAAGGACCACAAGAGATATTTCACTGTCAATCAGCAGTTGCAGCAGTTACACAATCCTGGGTGGCAGCCCCACCTGTTGAAATGTTTTGGTTAGTAAATTTGCTGGACCTGCTAATTAATGTAACTCTTCTCTAACCAATGGTGAAGGGTATGTTGGTTTAGTCTCAAACTCTGAAAGGCAGCCACCTCTTGGCTGTAACAGCAGAAAAGGGATCTGCACCACTCATCACATCAGCAATCAGGGAAACTATGCTCTTCCTGTCTTTAATTTCTGGCAACATCACAGCGCTTACCTTGTTTTTGTTGGTCTTTATTGCATCTCTAGGATGTATTGACGGTTGCTACTAGTTACTTGTTGAATGATTCAAAGTCTTCTTCCCTATTGAGGGCTTTCATAACAGTGATAGTATTTTTTTGGTTTTCATAATCTTACACTTAATACTTAATATAAATACTTTATTAAAATTAGAAAATTCTCCATCAAGGTGGTTCTCTTCAAGCTGTCATCACCTTTGTCTTCTGTAGAGGTATAATCTCATTCCTATGACATGTTGTCACATATTGCCATTGCTCTGTAGATTCCCACTACCCCACAATAGTATTGCCTCAAAACTTAATTATCCATAGCAATATCATAGATGCAAGGTCTAGCAATTAAGAGCACACATAATAGTCACAAAATTTTATGTGGAAACCACGGCAAAATATTGCTTGTATAAATCTTCTTACAAATTTTGTGGGCACCAACCCACTGGAGACTCCAATTCTCACCACTGAGCACCAACCCATCAAGAGACACCAATCTCATCTAATAGGTGGCTCCAACCTCCAAATGAATAATATGATAATTTATTTGCACCCTCCTCTTAGATCTTCCCTAACAACTGCTCACACAAATCTGCAATACAATCACTTATCGATCTACAATATAGTCTTCAATATTTCTTCTCATAGAACTGCCATGATCTTCCTTCTATTTCTCTTTTCTTCTCACAAAATTGATACTAGAATCCTTTCATAAATCTGCTCAAATATCTCTTGTAAATCTGCTCAAATGTCATTTTATTTTTTTGCTTTCCATGTGAATGATATTCCTTGAATTAATTGATTTTAAACCTTCTCCCAACCTTCTATTTGTACCTTCCAAAATGCCTCTTCACCCAAGGGAGGCGACTCCTCCAAAAAGAGCGAGCCCACTTACAAGAAAAATATATATTTATTTTTATTTTATTGCCCAAGGTTGGGAGCACCCTTCTAGGGGGTCATCCCTCTTTGGGAGCCCCATAAAATAAATAAAATGAATTTAATTTTAATTAAATCTTCCCCATTTTGGGGTGGCACCAAGAGGGGGTTCGCCCCACTTTTTCTGATTTTATTTTGCATTTTAAAATCCTCCAAAGGAAGCTAGACATGGGTTGGCCCATGTAGAAAATACACCATTTTGTTTTTGCAAATTAAATATCTTCCAAACCATCAACAAACCCTTTGACATCAATGACAACATTTTTCAACATACTCTAAGCTAGTCATTAAGACACATATGGGTTTTGTCTTACTTTTTGATCATCATGCCTAGATCTTGGATTTAGCACACCCTTCAATGGACGATCCTTATTGACTCCTCATGACCTGCAACCTCTATCACCTGTATTCGTATCATTCTGCTATTGAGCCTGGCCTTCATACCAGAATATATTGAACAACAAACAAAATAACTTAATTGAGAAGAACGTAGATTCTGTTTGATACATTTCTTTTTTGATTCACATTAATGGTGGTTAGGTTAGCTACTTATTAGTAACCACTATCATTAAATGTAGACTAACATTTAGTTGGATCTAATTAGTAAGAATTTGTTTAACCTTTTCTGTTACTTCCTGAGACATTGGATAAAGTGTCCATTGTCTGATGCATGCTCAGTGTAATTGGGGTAATTTGCATGTGAAAGAGGAATAGGATGAAGCTTTAAAACTCTTTTTGAAACGAAAGATTCATTTTCATAATGAAAATGACACTGTTTTATCTGTTATTCGGAGATGCTTTGTTTATTGACCATATTTTGTCTTGTTGAATCATGTAATCAACTTATGGCAAGTTTGAAGTTCTACACTTGCCATTTGAAATCATAGACTAGAATACTTAATTACTTTATAATAGTTTCATATTCTTTGAATATTTTGGAAGTCATAGCACTTAATTTAGTTCATTATACATACATTGTGGGCATTGCATTTGACAAATAAATACCTTAGAAATATGAATGTATTTGTCTTTCAGATCATGATTGCTTTTGATTACTACCAAAATTCCCTCATTCTATGACTCAGTAATATTCTTAAGTTTGAAATTATTCACTATTTTTCCATGTGTAGGTTATCAACATTTCGCTGGGATGTGATATGGCTGCCATTGGGCCCTCTTAGGTGCTTTCTTCCTCCTTTTTATACTTATGTGCATGCTTGGTTACTTGGGATGGTGTTTCTCGCTTTTCACTCTATCATGTTATGGTTTTTCTTCAATTCTAGATGTACAGCATGAAAACAGTAAAACAGTGGAGTGACATCTAAGAATATGTCTAGCTAACAGATACACCATAGTTTATTGGAATAAAGTAAATTGCTTTCACCAAGCAACTCTAGTATAGGATGAGGGCTGTGTCCCATTTTGGTTCCCACATTTTCAGATGACCAGATTTGTATATAATGGAGGAGCACTACTCTGCATTTACTCACATTAATTGAGGGGTGTCGTTGTGACTGTACCTGTACCCAAACATCTCTAAGTGACTATGTTAAATAAGGAACAATCCTAAAGAAGTGATAAAGAGTACAAAATGACACCTAGAAGGAGCAAACCCAGATTG
>VDFB02120917.1:0-72910 GCA_007258455.2 Sequoia sempervirens | reverse complement strand
AGGTTGTTGCAATGGATTCTACTTCTGCTATGGATAAAGAAACTGACTCTTTTTTTTAACTTAACCAAGATACAAGATTGTGACAAAGAAAGAATGTACCTTCACTTGTGTTTTTTCTGTCATCAATACTGTCATCCCAATCCGCATCCGTGTATGCTGTGGGGGTGAAATCTTCACCTTTTGGGTACCATAACCCAAAATCTATGGTGCCCTTTAGATATTTAAATATCCTCTTTACTGCTTGCATATGTGTTTCCTTTGGTGCTGCCTGAAACTGTGCCACTAAAACAACTACTTGCATAATATTAGGTCGTGTTGTCACATATAACAAACTTCCAATCATGGACCCATATAGAGTTTGGTTCGCAAGAGATTCATCATCCTTTCTCAATTTGCATCCTATAACCATGGGGGTACTCAATGGATTGCAATCCTCCATCCTAAATTTCTTCAACATTTCTTTAATATACTTGGTTTGTGAAAGGAATATCCCCTTATCTGATTGGGAGATTTGCAATCCGAGAAAGAAAGATAACTCACCAAGCATTAACATTTCGAACTCCTTTTGCATATTCATTACAAATTCCTAACACATCTTATCATTGCTACCTCCGAAAATAATGTCATCCACATACACTACAACAATCAACTAATGATCACCTTTAGTTTTAACGTATAGATTGCTATTGGCAATACCATTTTTGAAGCCCTATTGTTGTAGATACTTGTCCAACCTTGAGTACGAAGCCCTAGGTGCTTGTTTCAACCCATAAAGTGTCTTCTATAGTCTACATACATGGTCCTCATTCTCTGCTAGAAGAAACCCTTATGGCTGTTCAATATACACTTCTTCCTCCAAGATACAATTAAGAAAGGCTGACTTGACAAACATTTGATAGACTTTGAAGTTCTTGAAACAAGCAAATGCTAAGAACATCCTTATTAGCCTCCATACAAGCAACAAGAGCAAAGGTTTCTTCAAAATCAATTCCTTCAACTTGAGTGTATCCCTTGCATACTAATCTTGCCTTGTTCCTCACAACTTGGCCATCCTCATTCAACTTGTTCCTGAATACTATTGCAAACACAAGATGGTAAAAAAATATTGATATATTTACAATGAGAGCAAACACTCAATAAATAGTTTACAAGGAATTACAAAATTAGAAAGTTTCTAAAAGAAAATGAAGAAGATCGATAAAACGATTTTATCAAGAATATTACACTAAAATACAATATTGAGCATTAATAAATTAATTAATAAATATTATTTTAATACCCTCCCTTAATGCTCAATCTGTCAACTACGCCAAGATGCCCCCTAAATTTTACAAACTTATCTGGACTGAGCAACTTGGTGAGAATATATGTTGTCTACTCCTCTGTCGAAACGTACAACTGAATTGATTCGTCTTCAACCAGCTTTCGAATGAAATGACAATGAGTTTCCACATGCTTGGTTCTTTCATGGAAGACTGGATTTTTGGCAAGTTTGAGAACTCCATGATTATCACAAAACAAGGGAGTCGGACCTGCTTGAGATATTTGCATATCCACAAGCATCCAACGAATCCAAACTGCCTCACAAGCTGCCTTAACTACTCCCCGATACTCTGCTTATGTTGAGGAGAGAGCCACTGCCTGCTGCTTCTTACTACTCCATGTGACTGCACTAGATCCCAGACTGAACACATACCCAAATGTCCTGTCATCAACCGAACCTGCCCAATCTGAGTCTGTGAAACCACTGAGTCTAGGATCGTGACTCCTAGAGTAAAGAAGTCCATAATCAGAAGTGCCCTTCACATAACGCAACACATGCTTCGCTGTTACCCAATGATCAACCTTGGGGGCTGTCATGAAACGTGAAATGTAGCTCACTGCAAAACTAAGGTTAGGTCTACTGGCAGTGAGATAGATGAGGCTGCCCACTAGCTGCTTGAACAAGGATTCATCTACTATAGGTGAGTCTGATTTAGCTGACAACTTGAGCCCTTTTTCCATGGGTGTGGAGGCAGGTTTGCAATCCTGCATTCGGAACTTATCCAGTAGACTTCGAGCATATTTGGACTAGGAGATGAAGATACTGCTCTCGGTCTGCCAAACCTCAACACCTAAACAGTAATGCAAAAGTCTCAAATCTGTCATGTCAAATGTGTTGCACAAATCCTGTTTGATCTCAGCGATCAAATGTGTCGAGCTACCAATAATGATCAGGTCATCCACATAGACAACAAGAATAAGTATATCACTACCAATATGTTTGAAATACAGATTAGAGTAAAATGGACTCCTCTGAAAATCATGATCTGTGAGGTACTTGTCAATCTCGATGTACCAAGCCTAAGGAACCTGTTTCAGGCCATAGAGTGCTTTTACCAGTCTGCACACCTTGTGTTCTTTACCGGCAACCTTGAACCCTGGAGGCTGCATCATGTAGACTTTTTCGTTCAACTCACCATTGAGGAAAGCACTCTTAACGTCCATCTAATGGACTTTCCAACCAAACTGGGCTGCCAAGGCAAGGACGAGCCGAATGGTACTCATCTTGGTTGTAGGAGCAAAAGTCTCCTCGTAGTCTATGCCTTCCTTCTGTGAGAACCCCCTAGCAACAAGACGAGCTTTGTACTTTTCAAGAGTTCTGTCAACTTTGTACTTAACCTTATATACCCATTTGCAGCTAATGGGCTTCTTCTCGAGAGGAAGATCAGAAAGGACCCAAGTGTGATTCTTCTGAAGACTATGGTTTTCAGCCTCCATAGCTTGTTCCCACTTAGGAATTCCTTTAGCCTGTGAATATGTTTGAGGCTCATAGACACTGTGAATGTTGGCCCTGAGAGCAAAATTGACTATATGTTGTTGTTTGCTCTTGTTATTGGATGACCTACCCTCAATGAGCTCATCATCATGAAGATCACCGATAGTCTTAGCCACCATTTAGGCTGGAGAGAAGTGCCAACATCAGATGTAACAAGAGGATCTAGAATTGGTTGTGGATCTAAAACAGGTTCATCAGGTGGAAGATCAATATCATCCGGAGGAAAATCAGGTTGAGCATCATCAAAGACAAAATCTTCATCATCCCTCCCATCAGGTAGACCTAACGAAAGACGAGCACCCAAATCAGAAGCCTTCAAAGGCTGATCCTCATAATGCTGCACAGACAAGGAAAGGTGAAAGGGTTCTTGTTCTTCATCAAAGACAACATCCCGACTGAAGATGAGATGATCAATGTCTACATCAATCAACCGATACACCTTATGGTTGTCATTGTATCTTGTGAACATAAGCTTTTGACTCTTGATATCCAACTTGGAGTGCTTGGCATCGGGAATCCATACATATGCTAAAGAGCCAAAGATTTTCAAATGACCGATCCTAGGTTTTCGACCAGTCCAAGCTTCCTCGGGAGTCTTCCCCTTAACAGCGCGTGTAGGAGACCGATTAAGGAGATAGACAACAGTGTAGACTGCTTCTGCCCAAAATTTATTAGGAACACTCCTATGTTGTGACATGGAGCGGGCAATCTCAGTGATTCTACGATTGCACCGCTCCACAACACCGTTTTGCTGAGGAGTGTAGGGTGCGGTTAACTGGTGTTTGATTCCATGTGTATCACAGAAGTTGGAGAAAGCAGTAGAGCAAAATTCCCCCCCATTATCTGACCTAAGAGTGATTATGGAACAACCAACCTCTTTTTCTACTAAGGCCTTGTTGTACCCCAAAATTAAAATTTTTGTTACACTTAGACATTTTGAAGAAATGAGTAAAAGTCTTGTTAAATCTGTCAAAAAGGGTCAAAATTTGGGTGTGCATGTCTTGCATGAGGTGTAAGAATGAAAATTTTCCAAAATCTGACGATCTGGGTCTACTCAGAGCAGCCTAATCTACAAAACCCAAATCTCAGTTTTTCATCCCTACTTTTTAAGAAAACTGCTATTTTTAGAAATTTCCTAAAAATAGTAAATTTTTCTAGGTTTTTCTAGGTTTCTTTCGAAATGGATACTGGCAAAACTTTCTAAAAATAAAAAATTTCTAAAAATAGAAAGTTTGTCCGCTAGGGTCCAAACTGATTTTGATTGGCTCAAAATACTTCCATATCAGGCTGGTGTAGTCAGAATCTCAAAAAGGTCAGTTTTTCCCTAGTGGGTCTATTATGCTTTTCATAAGCATATCAGGAGCTCCGAAGTCATCAATGGAGGTCAGGTGGCTGCCAAGCATCAGATTCAACGCTCAAGCATCGAATAGAATATCAAATGATGAACATGCATGTTGAATGAAGGTGAAATCTGCCTAGAATTGACTAAGTCTACTTGACATGGGCGCCCTAGGAGAGAATAGGCGCCCATCGTTTTAGGGCATCAAATGATGGAATTGGGGTTTGAGCTCCCAAGAAAAGTTGTTTAGTTTCCCCCCAGCTCCGCAGCAAGTCTGGCAGTGCAGTCATCGGATCATCCAGTTGTCCGGAATTCGAGATCAAATAGGGCAATTTCAAACAGAATGCAGAATGAAAATCTTGAAAATGTTTGAAAATTTTCTAACTCTGGGAACTTTCGGTGCCCCTGGTGCCCAGGGTCGCCCAACTTTTTGAGGGGCCTAACTCAACAGTAAGGGTTTGCAAATATGCTCAATCTCTCCAGAATTCAGACAGCTTCACAAAGGGTGTCTTCGTCAGAGCATCTGACTTGTCATTCTTCGGTAAATCCAGATCGAGGTGAAGATATAGAATGAAGGTTTAAACTTGAAGATAAAATCTAATGAAAAATATTCTAAGTCTGGAGCAAATGGGCGCCCCTAGGAGAGAAAGGCACTGATGATTTCGAAGGCCCAAATGAATGAATCTGCCAGTGAAGCCCCCAACATGTCTTCTCCAGGATTGATCAAGCTTTCAAAAGAGACCATCAGCACGTCAATCGGAGTTGGCAATCGTCAGATACAGGAGGCAAAACAGAGGGTAAAACAAGAGCTTAAAATGTCGAAGAAGAGCAAAGATGAAATTTATGAAAAATGGCTAACTCTGGTGAAGTTGGGCACCCCAGCTTGCCAGGGGCGCCCAAGCTTTTGAAGCCTCAAATCCAACTTTCTGACAAAGTTACTCCTAGGAGATTCCTCTTGATTTCTCCTCAGCTCCGTAACGAGCCCAACCATCAGTCAATCCGGCGCCTAGAACTCCAGATCTAACAAGATCATCTGAAGAAGAGAAAGTGGCGAAGATATCATAAAAATGGCTAAGTCTGGTCAAGTTGAGCGCCCCTAGAGAGGAAGGGCGCCCAAGATTTTGAGCTCTGAGATGATGGAATTCGTCAATGAAGCATCTAAGATCATCTCGACGATTTCAGCCAAGCTATCCAGTGAACCTGTCAGCCAGTAATCAGATAAGCGTAGCTCCCAGAATCGAGGTTTCATTAGAAGATCAAAGGGAATGAAGGAATTGAAAATCATGAAAAAATGGCTAACATTGTGAAAGTTCGGAGCCCTTGGAGGAAATAGGCTCCCATGAATTTGAAGGTCAAAACAAAGTTTTTCGCCAGAGATGCCTCCAGAACAATCTTCTCAGAATCAGTCAAGCTACGCGATGAATCATCCAGCTCGTTCACCGGTTCAACTAAACATTCAGAAATCAGGATCAAACCAAGGGTCAAAATGGATGAAAAGTTGAAAAACTCAATCAAGCAGGCACCTCTAGCCAAGAAGGGTGCCCAACTTACAATGCCTTAGTGAAATTTTCAAAGTTTTCAAAAGATTCAAAATGGCAAGGGAAAGATGAATGTCTAAATTCATTGAACAAGCTATGTTTAGGGTTTGAAGTTTAAAGCAAAAGAAAGCAAATCTATTTCAAGCCCTAAATCTATTTAAGACATCCTTTCAGTATTCATCATTTTTGCAGGTGGCTTCCAAAGAAGAAAAGTGGAGCAGCAACTTTGAGGCTTTATTTCAAGATTCAAGAGCTCAAGGTTGCTGATTTTCATCAATAATTTTCAGACCGGCAATATAAGACCTTGCTTTTTCATGCTTTTTCATCCAGAAGATCAAATTTTTGAAGGAAGTCAAAGTTTTTAATTTTCAGCCATCTGGGTTTCTTCATCTCATTCTTCTGAAGAATTTTTGGAGAAATTCATCAAGTTGCAGCAGCTGCTTTTTTCCTTGCATGTCAGTGAAATCTTTAAAGTTTGCAAATTTTGATCATTTGGGTTCTCTCAAAACAATCTTCTAAAGAAAACCCATATCATAGCTTTTTCAAGAAAATTTCAAATTCTAGGGTGGGCTGCTTTTTCAATCAGCCATCAATGTTTTTCAAATCTGATCAACTGGGTCCATTTCTAATTGTATTCTGAACAAAACCCAGGTGCCAGCTTTTTCGGTGAAAAATTGAAGAAATTAGGGTTTGCTGCTTTTTCAATCAAAATTCAAGATTTTCAAAAACGAACGATTTGGGTTGTATTGCAACAAAATTTTGAGAAAAACCCATATCTCAGAAAAATTTCCAAAAATTTGTCAGTTTGAGGCCGAAAAACCAGCATTCTAAAAATAGAAAGTTGCTCAAAGCTTGTCTGAACATAGGCGAGTTTATAGTCATTCTTCAAGGTTTTCAATATGGAGTACACTCCCCTCGAGTTTAAGACCAAATCAGCACTATGTCAAAACTTCATCATCTCAGCTGAAGAACAAGAGGTGTGATATGAGGAAAAGGAAAGGTATCGAAAAAGAGTTGTGCAATACTCTTCTGTTGGAAATCAAGCAAAGTGTCAGAAGCATAAAGTTGCAGAGCCGCCAAGTTATCAATTAGTGAGTCATCTTTTCGGGCAGCGATGTTTTTCAAGAACAAAACTCATAAAGCAGCCAAAGAAGAGAGGGATTCTCTAAGTTTGATCACAGAGGACGAAGAGATCTTGGAGGATCGTAATATTGCCTTAGATAGTATTGTTGTGACCTTTTTCACACATCGCCCCATTGCAAATGGGGACCCCCTAATTTTGGCTTTGCTTTTCGGTCGTTTTGTTGTCTCTCTTTTCTACTGTCTATCTTTCCGGGGACTTCTTTGTCGTTGAATTTAAGCATGAAATTGACCAAGTCTGAAAATTAGGGTTTCATCGTTTCTGGTCAGTCCAAGGTCGAATAAAGTGAATATATTGAAAATGAAGACTAACATCGTTATCAGTGTGCTTCCAGCAAGCTTTCAACAGATTTTTAGCGAATTTTGAGGTACTTACTATTTTTAGTAAGTGCGAAATTACAGGCAGTTCGTCAGCATTTTTGAAATTCCGACTGTCACACGGCATTCAGAGCACATCAGACTACTCGCTTGCAAAATTTGAGCAAAAACAGGCAACTTACTATTTTAGCAGTCCAGCTTCCGGGATGAATTTCAGGGTTCAGATGCGAGTTCTTCTTTGCATGTCGATATTCCTTCGGGTTTTTGAGACCTTCGCAATGATGTAACATGCAAGCGAGAGACACTTTCGAATTCAGGAGGCTATTTTTAGGGTTTGCATGTCGGGGTTTCTTTTGCATGTCGGATGATTCCTAATGGGTTTTGAGAGACCGCGATGGTGTGACATGCAAACGGAGATGATCACCCAATAAGGAACTTGCTATTTTAGTGTGTCCCCACCTCCCAGCAGAAATCACGAGCTGATCGCAGTGCCGCAGAAACGAAGAGAAACAGATCATTTGATGCGCATGCGAGCGAATTAGGGTTTCCAGCTGGGACCCAAAAGAGGCGTAAAAGGTCAGAATTTTCGAAAACCGGTGTAAACCACCGCGATCAGCGTCTTCAGGCTATCTGCTGGTGAAATTTCAAGTCAAATGGAGCACTTACTATTTATAGTAAGTCAATTTGGAAACTGGCTAAAAATAGTAAATCAAGCGCATGCGTCGTGTCAACAGTCAGGTCATGTGGTGAGGAGCACCTCATTCAAATTCCAAGTCAAACGGAGCAATGGAGCTACCAGAAACAAGAGGTTACTATTTATAGTAAACCACCTTCAGAAACATGCTAAAAATAGCAGGGTGACTAAAAATGACAGTGTCAACAGGACAACAAGGCTATGAGGATGCAGTGCGCAAAATTTCAAGTCATTCCGAGCTTCAGAGGTACAAAATAGAGAAGACTTACTATAAATAGCAGGGCACGTAAGCTGGCGAAAAACGAGAAAATTTGTCTAAGTCTGGAACTTCATCCAGTAGACATAGCAAATGCGCCCAGGTGAGTGAGGAAGTTCAAGAAAATGCTAAGTATGAAGTTCGTCCTGCTCAGGGGGCAAAATGCGCCCAAGATGAAGAAGTCAAGGAAAGTCAACGAAGTTTCATCCTGCTGCTAGGCCAAAATGCGCCCAACTAGAGAGGGAAAAGTTGAAAAATTTTCTAAGTATGAGAAATCCGCCTCACCCCTCCTAAATGCGCCCAAGTGAGCTCATATGAAGACAAAAATGGGAAGTTGAAAGGTCATCCTTCACACACATAGAAATGCGCCCATGTTTGGATGTGAAAAGTGATTAAAGGTGGTAATTGAAGGTGAAAATTTTGCCAAGGCGTGGTAAACTCAAGATAAAAGCTAGGCGTTATCCTCCATCATGTGTGAAATGCGCCCAAGGTGGTGGGCCTTAGAGAAATTTTGCTAGGCGTGTGTGTTGGGAGCCTAAAAGTGTTAGAAATATTTCAAGGCGTGATTTTTTTTAATTTCCTCTCAAGTGTGTTATACGCGCCAAGGGTGATGAAGGTGGTAAAGTGATTTTTCTAAGGCGTGGTGTGTGTTGAAAAAATGTTTGAGGGGAGTTATAAGATGTTAGAAAATTTTCTAAGGCGCATGAGGTGGTGAAACAAAATGCTAGGCGCTTTTATTTTATTTTATTTTTCTCTAAGTGCTACTTGCGCCTGAGGTGCTATGTGTTAAAGGTGTTGAAGAGTTTTGCCTGGGCGTTGGAAATTTTATGGAGAATAAAATACAAAGGGTGAATAATACATGCCCAGGCGTTGGAAGTTGCCAGGTGAAAAATAAAATATGTTGTGCTTGCGAGGAAAATTTTCCAAGTGAAGCAAAATAAAATTTTCTCCACCACAGGCAGAGTGATTGAGGAGTGAATAAAATTTTCTAAGGGAAAATTTTCAAAGTGATTTAAAATTTTCTAAGGCACAAATGTTTTGTCTTAGAAAAATGCCTAAGTCTGGAGAGGTGATGGAATTTTCATGAAGCGTGAGCAAAGTTGCCACAGATGAAGTCGGTGAATGCCAGCTCCACAGGATTGATAAAATTTTCCAAGTCAGAGCAAAATTCTCAGAGGGGATCGAAGAACGAGAATAAATTTGATGAAAGAATATTTTCTAAGGTTCAAAATTCAAGAAAATTAAATGAACCCGTTCGTTGGGCACCCATGAATTCGACGCGTTCTGGAGAAAATTTTCTTCTGGGTATCGAAGATTGCCGATGAGGAGTTGATTTTAAGGTCTTCCACAGCTTGTCGAGGATTCTGGGATGAAGATTTTAAATGGGCGCAGGATTGATGAATTTTCCTGAGGGAAGTTCGAAAATTTTCTAAGGCAAAATGAAGAAAATATGTTTCCAAGGTGAAATTCTCCAGACAATGAATTTGAAAGGAACTGCCTAGGTGAATTTGCCCAAGCTCCTCGTGAAGATAGTTTTCTTGAGCCAGAGATGGATAAAACCAAGGTTGTCAAAGCTACAACAGGTGAAATGAATTTCTTGAAGATGCAGTTGATTGTCAAAGATGATACGCCCTTGAGGGAGATGGGTTGAAAATTTGGCTAAGGCATGAGGAATTATGAAGAAAGCGGAGGTTGGCTACTGGAGGCGATGAACGTGAGAATCCTGGTAAGTGAGTTAAGTTTACATTATGAGGTGTTTTGATGCTTTTCTCCTTGCTTGTTTTGCAGGATGAGCGTGGAGGCCAGAGCACGATGTCTGGAAGTGGTGAAGCACGATGATATCACAACCTTCGAAGGAGGATAAAGTTACAAGTTTCAATCTCGAAGGAAGAAGAAGTTGCAAGAAATTGGCTAAGTGTTAGCTCAAGTGACAAAGAAGTTAAAGAAGAAAAGTCGAGAAGAAGATCAAGAACAGTGTGAACGCATCTACAAACGGAATCTTCTAGAAGGATGATGGTGGACATTATGGCGCATTTATTACCCCACTCTCCTTTGTGGCGGTTTTTAGGGCAAATCTTATTTAGGGCTGAGGTGGCACGATTCTGGCCACTCTATTGATTGTAACCCTAGCCGTCTTTTGGGACTTGGCTAGCTATAAAGGGGGAGTCCCCCTCATTTGTAACTCATTAGAAAGTAGACAGTAGGATTAGAGTAGGAGTCGGAGTAGAGAGACAACTAGGTGATAGCTTAGAGTAACTTAGTAGATTGATAGTGTAGTTGAAGAAGAGGGAAAGTTTTCCCTTTGGAAACTTTGAAAGAAATTGTTGTGAACACTCTCTCAATAAAAGAGTTTTTCATTGATGGTGAACTTCGTCTTTGTTGTGAGTAGCTAGCAAGGTTTCTTCGTCCTTCTGATTCAAGTAGTGACTTAAAGTAGTATAATTTTCATTCCATGCAAGTAGATAGTAATTGTGGAATGTGGTGTTTGATCTAAGCAACTTCGTCTATCCATACCACTAGTGTATTTGCTGATGGTGAATGCGCCTTGTGTGGTCAACTGGAATATTATGCACTTAACTTCAATCACAGTTTGAATGATGGTATGCGTCGTTGTGATGGTATCTTCGTGTCAAGTGGTGGTTTGAACATCTTTAGTCACCTCCCTTGAAGATTGCACCGACTCCGTGGAAGCTGTCCGATGTGAGGCAAAGTGAAGTTTGGTTGAAGTTCGCTGAAGTTGAGCTCCATATCCCACGCCTTAGAATAGATTTAGGCCTTCTTAACCCTGCAACCATTTCAATTCAGTATTTTCTGGTTAGAATAGGAAACCCGCGCTTCATAGACAAATCTTTCGAGCATTTGAATTCCTTTCTCCGCTACCGAACAATTCCGTAAGTCCCCTTGAAATACAGCAAATCACATCGAGCCAACTGAGCCTATTCGTACTACAAGAACCTTGGAGTTGAACGCATGAACTTTCTTGCAATCTTAGCATGCGGAATACGTTGATCAAGAGAGAATAGGGTAGCCGTTGGCGACTTTATTCTGCGTTGGTGCGGTCACGAAAAACACATCAACAAGTATCAATGCACCTGACCGGGACACAGTTTCGTGCTTTTTAGTGGATGTGATCAAGATTTAAAGCAGCTTTCTTCTAGAAGCTTTCTTTTTGCTTTATTTCTATTCTTGGAGCAATTCTTATCCATTCTTTGAAGAAGAGAAAGAAGATAATTGTAATAGTTGGCGTTTCTCGCTTTTCCTGCTTTCATAGGTGTTAGATGTTATCTTCTTTCTAGATTTAGAAATAAAGCTTGCTTGTTGAGCAAGCCCTAGATTGTAAAAGCAAGGAGATTTTAGGGTTCCCTACTCCTCTGCTTGCCTATAAATAAGAGCGTTTGCTCATTAGTTTTCTTTAACGGTTATTGTGATAGCAAATTGTTGAGTCTCTTTTAGCCAGCAAGCTGTTATTCAGTGTCAGTTCACTTGTGTTTATGATAGCAAATTGTTGAGTCTCTTTTAGCCAACAAGTAGTTGTTGTAATCGCGGTCCCTTTTCTGTAAGAACAAGTTTGCAAGCCTCTTTAGCTGCAAGTTCTTGTTCCGTGCATGTGTTAGGATAATCTTTGTTCCAGAAGTTTGAAAAATAAAATCATGAGCCTCCTTTGCCTTGGTATAATGTCTCAGATTTCCGTTATTTGTGTTATGCTTTTATGATCTTAATTTCAGCTTACATTGAAGTGTGTAGATGTTTGTTGGAAAGAGTGTATTGAAGCACTTTGTCAAAGAATCAACCTTGTTCATTTCTAGTTTCTCTTGCTCTGCTTATTACTTGAGAAGTTAGAAACGTCTTTAGCTTAAGTTAGTCGTAGTTGAAGTTCTTAAATCAGAAAATCTCAGCTGCAGCGTTTGTGTTTTATAAACCTTGTGCTCTAGCTGATCAAAAAGATAGGCAACTTAGTTCTTAGTTTACTTTCTTTCAACACCATCAGCAAGAGGGAGCTTCCCCTCCTAATTTGAAGAGCAGTTTATCTATGCATAGCTGTCCGTTTCAAATCCACATTCCAGAGGTGCGAATTTAAACGCCAACAGGCCTTACACTTCTGAAATACAGTAAACACATCTGATTTCTGTCTAAGAAAGTACACCCACATTTTACGATTGAAATTATCAACAAAAAGCAAGAAATACTTGCAACTAGTAATAGAAGGTTTATTCATTGGCCCACATACATCAACGTGAACCAACTGCAATACCTTAGAGGCTCACCATGAGTCACCATCCATGAACGATGTCCTGTGCTGCTTCCCAGCCTGACAAGCTCCACAAACACCATGATGTTGAGTCTAGATCTCAGGTAAACCAGCTACAAGTCTCTCTCGAGCTAGCTAAGAGAGATAGTGCACATTTAAGTTCCCATACCGTTGATGCCAAAGACTAGCAATAGCAAAAATTTTGGCTACCATGGCTAACTCTGGAGAATCACATGTATCCACAAGTCTATATAGACCATGATCCTCAATACCAACAACCACAGTGTTGCGAGTTTCCCGATCAACAATGGAACATTTGTGTACACTGAATACCACATCCAACTGAGGAGAGTGTCCCATGATCTGACTGACAGAGAGAAGGTTTAGTTCCATGCAAGGAACGTAGTATACATTGAGGAATATGAGATTCCTCCCACCAAATTGAATCTAAACTGTGCTCTTACCCACAACGGTATACTCTTCACCTCCTCCAAAAACAACTGAGTCACTGAAGGGAGAGAAGTCTGTGAACCAATCACATCGATGGATGAAGTGTCGGGAAGCACTTGAATCAATGTACCAAGCAAAGGACTTAACATGATCTGCAAGTCTTTTAGCCATAAAAGCATAAAAGGCAAATTCCTTTTGCTCAGTGTGCTCGGCAACATTTGCTTTCTGCTGAGACCCTCCCTACTTCTTCTATTCAGAAGCCAAACACTGACAACAATCCTTCTTCATATGACCATATTTGTGGCAATAATTACATTGCATGTTCTTTTTCTTAGGGCTGCCCGAAGGTTGACTTGAGCCTTTCTACTATGAAAGCTAACCTTTCCCTTTGTTCTTAGGCTGAGACTTAGCTACAAAAGCTTGTTCTGTAGAGGACGATGAGGCACTACTACCAAGTTGTTGTTTCCAGCGTTCCTGTTGCAAGAGGATGGTACAAAGCTCCGGAAACTTTAGATCAACACTAGATGTAATGTTGAGGGTTTCAACAAAGTGCTCATAAGACTTCGGTAGACTTTTCAAGGTGATTACTACCATGTCTTCTTCCTCCATCTTCCGACCAATTGCCTCCAACTGATCACGGATGTCCTGAATCTTTGTTAGATGCTCCTGTAAGGACATTCTCTTATCCATCATGACGGAGAACAGCTGGTTTTTCAGAAAGAATGCACGGTTCTTGTCGGAGGTCTCATGCAAGGTTTTTAAGTGCTCCCAAATCTCGGCAGCTGATTTGCCGGATGGAACCTGTGGAAGTTGATCATCAGTAACTGAAAGTTTAATGAGCATCACCACTTCACGATTTTGCTCATCAAACCTTTCTTGGTCTTTTACCCGAAGATGTGGGATGAGTAGCATTGTTGAGAACAATTTGATCAAGGTAGCGATATTAGAAGATAGTCATCATTCATTGCTTCCAGGTATTATAATTTCTGCCATTAAATCGTTGACTGCCTTCCAACATTATGTTGGTCAAACTCGCCATCTTGCACGCTTTTCGAGGCACAAAAAACAAGACAAACATAAGAGGCAATAAAACTGATTGCACGTAACCCAAGATACAAATTCCAATGTATTGAGGCAATTTTAGGCACAAATTTCGAGACAACCCATTTGCACAAATTCCAATGCACGAAATTTGACACCAAAAAAATGGTAGCCAACCCAGAAATCCTCTCGAAAAACCCAGAAAGAATCTGGAATAAAAAAAAAAGAGGCCTGAAAAATAGAGGGGTTTTCTTAAAAACCCTAGCCGCTACACCCAGAGACAAATGTTGCCCACAATTTTTCAGAAAATCGTCTCAAAACAAGCAGAAATTCAACACCAAAAAAATTTCCAAAGTCATGGCTAGAATATAGACAAAAATCACGGCTCAGACAGAAGTAAAAAACACGTGCAAAAGCTGCTCAAATTCGCACGCCCAAAAACATGTGAAATCGCGTCACCCAGACAGATAAACAAAACGAGGGTTTTAGAGAAAACGCAAGCAAAAACTACAAGTTGATGGTCGCACAAGCTTCAAGGAGGTTGCGGACAAAAAAATGTCCACACAAAAATGGTGTCCAGAAGAGAAAACGTGACCTTATATTTGCAAGAAGTCGCATGGAAAAGATCCAAGAAGACGCGGCTAAAAATATTAAAATAAACGCTTCCAAATGCAAATAAAACCCACGCCCAGACAGAAGTATAAAACGTGGGCCAAGAGAAAGAAAATGGCGCCTCCAAATCGCACAACAAAAAACCAGGTCGTTATTTTATTCAATGCCAGGAAGCTGAAGAAAAAAATGGCGATGAAAATACAGAATCACATGCAGAAGAAAATCTAACACAGGGCGCACAAATTTTCCAAAAAGTAACTCGATTTCCGAAAAATTTAACCCTTGATTTTTTTTTGTAAATCAAAATGCGATTTTTCCCTCCAATTGAACCGGCTCTAATACCATATTGCGAACACAAGATGGTAAAAAATTATTGATATATTTACAATGAGAGCAAACGCTCAATAAATAATTTACAAGGAATTACAGAATTAGAAAGTTTCTAAGAGAAACTGAAGAAGATCGATAAAACGATCTTATCAAGAATATTACACTAAAATACAATATTGAGCATTAATAAATATTATTTTAATAAATACCCACTTAGTGCCAATCACATTCTTATCCTTAGGCCTTGGGACAAGTTCCCAAGTTTCATTCTTCTCAATTTGACCCAACTCTTCTTCCATTTCCTTTATCCAGTGCTTGTCTTCACTTGCTTCTATAAAAAAATTTGGTTCCATTTTAGAGAGGAAGCACAAGTTTGCATGTTCAAATGAACTTGCTAATCTCCTCGTTTGAATTTTTGTATCTCTGTCACCAATGATCAGATTTTTTGGATGGTTCTTTTGAACAAATTTGGATGGAGTCTTGGCAGGTGCTCTTAATGGAGTTTTTGGATTTCCTTGTTCAACCTTTCCATTTACAACTTCTTCCTCTACTTCTTTCATACTATCTTCTTGATGGTCAACTTCTTGTACTATTTCCTTTTGATGTCTTCCTTCATCAACTCTCACATTTGCACGTTCAACAATTTTGTGCGATCTCTTGTTATAGCATCTATAGGCTTTGCTTCTCGTGGAATATCCAAGGAAGATGCCTTCATCACACCTGAAATGAAACTTTCCCAATTCTTCATCATCTCGTCGGATGTAACATTTGCTTTCGAACACTTTAAAATATTTCACTGATGCAGGCCTTCCCTTCTAAAGCTCGTAGGGTGTTTTGTTATTGTTTATCCTAATTTGTGCCCGATTTAGAACATAGATTGCCATGCATCGCTTCTTTCCAGAAGGTATCACTAAGATTAGACTCATTCAACATTGCTCTTGCCATCCCTTGAACAGTCCTATTTTTCCTCTCAACAACTCCATTTTGTTGTGGAGTCCTTGCGGTTGAATATTGTCATTTTATTTCATGCTATTCACAAAAATCTTCAAACTCATTTGAGGTGAATTCTCCTCCTCTATCTAATCTCAGACATTTGATTCCCAAACCGGTTTCCTTCTCTACTAAAGCTTTGAATGTCTTAAACTTCTCAAGAGCTTTCGATTTTTCTTTTAGGAAAGTAGTCCAAGTCATCCTAGAATACTCATCTATTAATAACATGAAGTATCTCTCACCTTGTAAGCTTTTGGTCCTTCTTGGCCCACATAAGTCAATATGAATGAGTTCCAAAGGCTTTGATGAAAAATACTCCTTTGATTTGAAACTTGATCTTGTTTGCTTTCCACATTGGCACTATTTGTAGATTGTATTAAACGGCTTTGTTATCCTTGGCATGTCCCTTATAGCTTGCTTATGGCTAATCTTCACAATGTTATCAAAGTTTAAATGCCCCATCCTTTTGTGCCATAACCAACTCTCATCTTCTTGTGCCATGCAACACTTTTCTCCTTTGACTTCACTAAGAGTGTAGAGATTGTTTGCAGTTTTATTAGCATTTGCAACAAGTTTCCTTGTTCTTGTTTTTCTGATTTCACCACCATTTGGATGAAATGTGAGGGTGTGCCCTTGATCACACAATGGACTCACAATTAGAAGATTGTGCTTCAACCCTTCGACATATAATACATTTTCGATCTTTGTCTTTCCATTGTCAAAACTAAGAGTACCTTTTCCTATGATCATTGTTGTAGCATTGTCTCCAAAATTTACAGTGCCTCCATTTATTTGCTTCAAAGTGAGGAACTTGCTTTTATCGCCTCATCTAACATGTACCACTGATTTTCTTCATTTTGCACATGGAGGGCTGCTTGCACTAACATGGATTTTTCTTTCATTTCAAGTTCCTTCTTCCAAATTTTTGTAGATTCCTCTTTTGATTTGTCGAGAACATCCTCCTTGTTTGGAGGTTCAGCAAAGTCACTTCTACAGGAACGCACTGCATGACCGAAATTCTTGCATTTGTAGCACATGGTGTTATAGTCCATCAAAGGAGCAAACGGATTATAGTTTCTCTTTAGGAATCCCAAACCCCTCTTTGCACAAGCTCTATAATCTACTGCCTTATGACCAAACTTATTGCAAAAGAAACAATAACCATAAAAAAAGTGTTGGAACCTGTTCATTTGCACTTGCCTTTGAGGCAATGGTTGCTTGAACCCTTCATTGTTGCCTCTGTGAGAAATGTTACTCTCTCTCTCTTCTTTGAACTATCACCATTGATGGAGCCTTTGAGCACATTTGCATAGCTTTTGGATTTTTCTTCATTTGTCTTCTTTGGTAACTCTATAGCTTTAGAACTTGACTTTTCCTTGGTGGCCTTTTGATTTTCCTCAAATCCAAGACCTGTCTTGATAAAAGGCGATCTTTGGGAGTTTATAATATCTTCCAAAATTTCAAAGCTCTTTTCGAACTTCATGCTTCGATTCGATTTTTCCAACTCCCTCCTTAGGGGAACAACTTCAAGCTCCAATTTTTCACACTCTAATTCATTTGCCTTCAGCTGATTTCTTACCACTTCTTCAATTCATTTTGCTTCTTCAATTTGAACCTTCAGATCTATGATCATCTTTTCTGATTCTTCAAAGCTTTGGGATGATTTCACTTTAGTTCCGCTATCTTCTTGAAGTTGTGACCTTATCTTGAATTCCTTTTCTTGAGCTTCTTGATCTTATTACAGGAAAATTCGAGGTCTTTTTCAAGATCATCTTCTTCATTATCTTCAGTATGTTCTTTTCTTTTGTCTTCATTCTCCTTTACCTCCATCACCATAAAGAGTATCTCCTCTTGATCACTATCAGAGAAGCTTCCATACACACTACTTTCTTCATATGAGCTAATTGTTTCTTGAATGTAGAGACTCTTTTTATGCCGTTGGAAGTTCTTCCTTTCTTGCTTCCGTCATACTGTCATGTCCCCGGAATCGTGACATTAAAGATAACAAAAGGCATATTCAAAAAATATTAATGATAATTGTCAAAGACAATATTATAATTATAAATAATAAAATATAGATATAAATAATTTAAATATTACAATCATTGTGATATAATGAATATTAAAATAAAAAAAATTAATATACAACACAAACATGAATAACATTATAATTGTCAAATATAAATTATAAATATTAAAAAAGCAATTATAATTATGATCATTATAATATTTTATTATGAATTATAGTTAAAGGAATATTACACCAACATATCCTTTACTATTAGGAAATATTAGGAATTTACGAATGACTTGTCCAAAGGCGATGATTTTTAAGTTACCTAAGCATGACACTTAATATTTTAATGATGCCCACCTCCTAAACTGGACACCATGCATAGCCTTCTTAAGTAGCTGAAAACATTGCAAACAACAAATGTCATTACGCTAAAGGCCTCTCAGCATGATCATTCTAGAGATGACAGCGATACTAAACCTTGATCACCGAAAGTTTGCTCCCTCCATATGCGTATTATTCCTCAACCACTGCTTAATGATAATAATGAAACCCGCGGTGTTTCACCAGATAATCATGTGTTAAAATTGCAGAAACATCTTAAGATTACGGGGATCAAAGTCATTATTGTCGTCGCACTATCTTGTCTTCCTGTGACTCATATACTATGACGCCTACGTGAAGGATGACTCAATGCCAACGTGGGAGTCCATTGGGTCAACCAAATCAAGGAATTATGTCATTCCTAACAAGCAACAAGCGATTAATGCCAAAGGAAATGATTATCAAATCATTGTGAGAATATTCTGAATGGGCGATTATATTTAGCAAAAAATAATTGAATCCTAAACCAAGAGTCATGACCATCTAAATGGTCAACCCTACCCAAGGTGGTGCGTCTTTTGTGGAGGAGACATGGACATATAAAGGGGGAATGAGAAGTAAAGGAAAATCATCAAATGGTTTAAATGGGTCACTCTTCCATAGCAGGTCGAAGGGCTTACAAGTGGCATAGATAATTGGAAAATATCAAACATAGTACCCTACCATATATTGCATACAAGATTACACTCAGAGCAGCATTTAGCTCAAGGCATCAGTCAATTATATCTTCCTCACATGAGTTAGGGAGATAGAGATCAGGCCTAGTAACCTTATCATCCTCCATTCTAGAGGTCACTACCCACTCATACTTCATTACAGAATTAGGATCAAGCAGTAGCAACCCTATATGATGTCAACATATACAACGATCAAACCATTGCACTAGTATCAATCACCTAAAGTTACTATTCAAATAAACCAAAAGGAGCAACATTTTTTAATACCTCTCAAAGTTTATGGGTTATCGGCATATCAGATATCTTCATTTATAAATATAAGACAAACTTTGGGATAAACCATATTAAGGGACATTACACGTACATCATTTTTCTTGTTATGATGATATTTCCTCCCTTTCATTTTGTAGTATTCTTCTTCCTCTTCACTACTTTCACTTTTGCCCTGTGGACATTTAGAAGCAAAATGACCTATTCTACCACAATTGAAACATTTAAGAGTAGGCTTACCTTTATGTTTGCCAAATCCTTTCTTGTGCTTTCTTACAAAGTGTGCTTCTTCATCACTTGAACTTTCACTCGATATATGTCATTTATTCTTCATCTTCTTGGACGCTTCGAAGGCAACTTCTCGTTTTGATGGCTTCTCCTTCTCCATCTTCATTTCATACACCATGAGGATCCCATGCAGCTCGTCCATTCTCAAAGTGTTTAGATCCTTCATTTCCTCGATGGCGGAAACTTTTGCATCAAATCTCATGGGGAAAGATCATAAAACCTTTTGCACAATTGTTGCATCCTAAATATTTTCTTCAAGACCACGGATGGTGTTGACAATTTCATCCACAAGAAGTAGGTAGGCGGCGATATCTTCTTCGTCCTTCATTTTCAAACTCTCAAATTGTCTCTTGTGGGTTTGAAGCTTGGCCTTCTTCACCTTGTCCTCTCCATATATATTTTTTAATTTATCCCACATATCCTTATCCGATTTGCAGTGCATAACCTTCACAAAATCCGTTTTGGATAATCCACACAAGATTGCATTTTTGGCTTTTGCATTGTTCTCGCTTGCTTTCTTTTCAGCTTGATCCGTTAATGGGATTGTAGGAGTATAACCAACTTCAACAGATCTCCAAATATTATACCCAAGCGCACTCAAGTAAGTCTCCATCCTCATGCTCCAAAAAGCATACTTTGATCCATCAAATAGTGGTGCCCTATTTGAGGAGAATCCATATCCTTCAGCCATGTGTGCTACCAAGATCTACCTTCAAGCGTTTAGGCTAACCCAAAGGAACTTGGCTCTGATACAAATTGATGAAACACACACTTATACTGAAAGGGGGGATGAATCAATATAGATCAAAACTTTACTTCCTCTTAACTTAATCAAGAATAGCAATATTACTTCAAGCCCTAATTATTCATAGCAGTATCATTCATGCAAGATGTAGCAATTAAGAACATGCACAAGAGACACATAATTTTACATGGAAACCCTTACAAGAAAAAACCACAGCAAAATCTTGCTTGTATAAATCTTCTTACAACATTTGTAGGCACCAACCCACTAGAGACTTTAATTCTGACCACTGAGCACCAAATCAGCAAGAGACTCCAATCTCTTTCAATAAGAGGCTCTGACCTCATGATCTCCTCAAGTAGAAAGCTCCAACCTCCACAAGAACAATATGATAATTTTAACTTGCAACTTCTCAGATCTGCACTAACACCTTCTCACAAATCTGCCAAACTTCCTCTCATAGATCTGCACTATTTTATTCACAAAATCAGCAATGTCTTCACAAAATCGGCAATAATGTCTTCACAAAATGTGCAATAATATCCTCATAAAATCTGCAATAATGTCTTCATGAAATCTGTTCATAAACTGCCATGATATTGCTTATGTCTCTTCTTTTTCTCCTCACAAAATCGCTGCTATAAATCTGCTTACATATGTCTCAGAGATCTGCTTCAATAGTTTTTTATTTCTGCTCTTCATATACAAATTATTCCTTGAAAATTGATTGATTTGAAACCTCCTCACAACTTTTTATACCTCCCAAAAGAGGGGTGACTCTTAAGAGGGGTCGGCCCACTAACCAAAATGATTTTTATTTATTTTATTTTATCCCCCAAAACTTGGGCACACCTTCCTAGGGGGGTCGTCCCACATTAAAAATAAAATTATTTTTTTATTTTTTATTTAAAAATCCCCAACTTGGGGCGGCACCTAGGAGGGTCGTCCTTATTTAATGTTTTGCATATATCTTTGTTATTACAAAACCTTCTCAAGGGGGCACTAGACATGGGTCGGCCCATGTGTTTAACTCCTCACCATTTATAAGTCCTTTGACATCAATGACAACAACTTTTCCAACAAAAAGCAACATCCAAAAGGTGATTTTTTGCAGAAGAGGTTGGTGCCTCCTAAAAGAAGAGATTGGTGTCTCTTGCTGAGTTGGTGCTCAATAGTGGGGATTGGTGTCTCCAGTGGGTTGGTGTCTGCAAATTTTGTAAGTGGGGAATGGTGTCTCCAGTGGATTGATGCCTGCAAATGTTGTAAGATCATTTTATTTTGTTGTGGCTGGATTTGGCCAGTAGATCCAAGCAGTCCTCCTCCGTGGTTTTTCCCCAAAAGAGTTTCTACGTAAATCTTGTGTTTTTAATTGTGTGAATCTTATGTTTTTTCTGTTATTGAGGTTGTTAAGTTTTAAATAAGTAAAAGATTGACTTATACTGATTCACCCACCCCCTCACTATAAGTGTGTGCTCTTAAGTGTGTGCTCTTCAATAGCATTAGATTGTTACTCTTGAAATGTCCTTTAAATTTAAATTTCTGGTTGTTTCTTTCTTTAAATTTCTGGCTCAAATACTTGCATTCATGAAATTTCCATGCCTTGGCTGTGGGGTTAGAGGTCCCTTTTTGATCTCTTACTCATTAAAATAATTTTAAAACCTTTGCATGAATAAAAATTTAATCAGCTAGACAACACAAAAATTATGAGAAGAAAGAAAGAAGTTAGAAGATTAAAAAATAGTGAAATTAGAAAAACAAGAGTTTGAGACAAATAAATGGACTATGAGGAAAATTTAAAAAATTGAAAGAAGCTGTGACAAAGAACAAGAGAAATGAGTTAGAAAAAAACAAAATTGATTATTAAAGAATTGGATGATAAAATAAATTGAAGAGAAAGGTTTTGAAAAGATTCAGTTAAGTCTTTTAGCTCTTTTTCTTCAAATCTAAGATAATGATTTGTAATTTCTCATGTTTCTCCTGAATGACATTTAGGTTTGCCTGTGGGTAGGTAACAAGAAAGCATGCAGAACTAATATGTAATAGTTCAAAAATTAGTTCTCCATAAAAATTATCTGATCATGCAATCCTAGTTTATAACTAAATTGTGAAACAGATAAATTAGACATACTTCGTTATACCTATATTTATATATTAACCTGGTAAATACGGACAGCTAGCATGAAAAAGAGATGATGATTAACTATTATCATACTATGCACACTTGATAAATTCGCACAAAATTAAGTCATACCATTTGAAACGCAGCTCTCATAGCATGTACTTCAAAATTCTCTACTGCATCATCTACAGTAAGGCATCTCCATCTTTCTGCACTCTGATGTAAAAACAATAGAATTAGGAACACTGTTTCCATGCCAAAATCTTCTAGCATATCTCAGGAAAACCTCTGAGTTCTCAAAAATATCACTACATTATTGGAGAAACTACTTAGATCTTTGCTGTCATAACAACAACGTTAGCAGAAGGAAAGCAGTAATCCACTTACTATCAAAAGAAAAAAAATCTTGAAATTTTCCTATTTTATATTTTCTGTCAAAGGAACACTGAAGAGAGTGACGTTATTGATAGCCCACATGGCTGTTGGAACTATACAAAAGAGTTCATTTTTTAAAACTTTTGCTAAGCTAATATACTCTGTGAGAGAATATACAGCAAGCTGATGGAGATTATTTAACATGATAATTGTAAGATTTAGCAATTGATGAAAATAATTAATGATATACATGTTAAAGAAACTTTCCAAAAATATTTCAGGCTGAGGATCCACAAATTATCACTGTGGACATGAAACCATATTTATGCTCAAAGTTAAAATGCATAGGCATATATTGAAGCCAAAAATGAAGACGCTGCTTCTTTCTTCATTTTTTAAAGGATTTCCAGATTTACCAAATCACAGATATGAAGATACTCTATGGCCCACATATCTGTTTGCAGTCTGCAAAAAAATTGGCAAATGAATATAACCTTAGAAGCTCACTCAATAATTTGAAAATGTTTGCTATCATACAAAGTATCTTATACCCCTGCAGTTTTTAGATTTAAAAGACACATGGGAAAAATTTATAGGCAATTGCATTTCTAAGATCAAAATGTAAAAATGAAAGCATAGACCCATTTAAATCTCTCCCTGGGCTTACGTTTATAACTCTCATTCGCAATAGGATGGTCCTCTTGCATGATTAGAGCCCCAATCCTACTCCTAATGCATTACACTTAATAATAAATGGTTTGAAAAATTTGGAGTTGTGTCATGTTCCCTTCTCAAGCGTAAGTCCAATGAAGACCCTTAGACTAGTATTTTATTTCCCATAGGCTATTGGGGTGGTGCAAGAGAAATGATTTAATAATTTAATTTTAGTTGTCAAAAAAGTTACTTTAAGTTATATTTAAAAAGGCAACTTATATTTTATTGTTAAAAACATATTGTTTTACAAAAGAGACCAAAATGACGCTATGAATGGCATCCAAATTTTTTTTTAAATCTTTGAAAAGCCTATATAAGGAGGAATTGAGCAATGGAAAAGGTTATCAATTCATATTATCAAATTTATTTCTCTAAAGATTGAACATTGCTCTTCTCTACCCTAGGACAAAGACCCTTTGGCAAATAATAGATTTGAGGATGAAAACCGTCCCATTCATTTGAGTAATTTGATTCAGGGATTACCATTGAGCTAAGCAGTTGCAGATTTTCAATATCTTTCAATTGCTGTAAAAATCTTGAGTTTTCCAAAATCTACGAGTGTATGTGGAGTTTCCATTTTTTATTTGTGAGAAATTTTATGCAAATAATATTTTATATCATTGTCTAACTGAACCAGCTCCATTTTCTAGCCATTTTATGCTGATCATGAAGTGTTGTGTTATTATTTAACTTAATATCTATTTGCAGCTCAAAGGAAAGTACCACCTTACCATTTTAATTAATCTTTTTGCAGTCTTCAATAATCTCTAAAGGTAGCCACAAGTATTTACCCTTTACTTGGCCACTGATTTTTTCTTAGCATAGACTATCATACCACTCCATATTGGTACAATCTCCTTTGTAGTAACTTTTTAACATTCAAATGTTGATAAAGGTTGTTGTAACTACTTAAGAGGGTAGTGATTAAATATCCCTTGCTAGATATAACCCAAAAACTCAGTTTTGAACATTTGACATTTCGTCAAATGGTTGACATGTAATCTGGTCTAAGACTGATTTCTGACATGTATGTGTTGTTTGAAGCCTTGTTGGAGTGCTTAATGTTGCCAAATTAAGAAGAACATGTGTAGAAATGATAAACAAAGATTGCATAAACATTTAACATGAATTCCACTTCAAAAGTTGCCTTCATTCAATCTATATCAGGTCTGATTTACAATAATAACAGGTCTGATATAAAGTTATCAGAGTTGTAACAGCACTATTACACCCCCATACAAATGAAAGATTTATATTCCCAACATGCCAAGAACATACCCGATGATAGTTTGATGGTTTCCTTTGACAATACAACTCTAAATAAACTTGATGTGGCTGATCCAGACCTTGAAACAAGACCAATATGAACTTCAGTAACTAGCTACAGGCATGTCAACAATGGCCGAACTGAATTTGCTCCTTAGTGGTATGAAAACCCTAATTTCCAGCCAAGGTTTGACTGAAAATGACACCCAAATAGTACGGCCAGCTGGTGAATGCACTGAAATGATGATATATGTTGATAAGAAGCCCCAATCTACAATTATATTCTGATAACTCACTGTTGCAATCAATTCTAAATGCAAATTAACCTGTGATGAAGACCAATGATGCCCAAACGAAAACCTTAGGTAGATTTCCCCACTTTGTGAACTGGGTTTTCGTCCAATTCACTATCGTCCAAGGGATTTCATCCTCAGAAGACTTGTATGTTGTTGAAACCCTCTTCCAAAGCTCAAACTTGCAATTTGTTTTTGTCAAAATGAGAATAGAATGCTCAAAAAAGAGCCCAACATATTGCTTTATAACCTCCCATGAGTTTTTTTATAAAAATCAATAAAATAATCCTCCTTGAGGGTCTTTCCTCATCAAAAGAAAGGGCCACTTTTTAAAAACAACTTTGAGTTACTAGGATGGGGGCACTTTTCACTATTCCTTTTATAATTTTCTATTACTATTCACCTTTTACTATTCCATTAAAGCAACCTTTAATATTTCCAATTTATCCTTGGATTCATCAACTGAACTCCAACTGAAAGGCTTGTAAAGATCCCAGCTAAGCTCCACCGCCCTTGCTTGGGTCCCCTAACCATTTTGCTGACCTACAGGAACCCTAATAGTAGGCCAACCTCCACATTGGTCCGAGTTGCCTAAGGAAGGGAGGACTGACGTTACAGTCCTCCCTTCCCAAGATTGCTTGTCCTCAAGCAATCGTATGCCAGTCCATTGCGCCACTCTGATATGCATGCCATATAACCATAACTCCTAAAGCAACTCACCACGATCATTGAGTACTAATGCACCATCCATGTCAATACCTAGATCCCAAATCGTCCTACCCATTTGGGTATAGATATCCATCATAATACAAGCAACACATACCATCCATCTGTAAGAGGAGGCCATCAAAAGGACATGGAAATCAACTTCCATATGCACATGAAACAACTCATTAGGCCCCAAAATGTTGTCGTAACTTAGGTCTAAAGAGAGAACGAAGTCATACGGGTCATCATACATGTCAAAGAAACCCATGGCATACTCCCTATTGACCCCATGAATGTGCTTCCAAGTAGGACAGCTACTATCCCATAATGAATTAATGGGGATGAAGTCAGCAATCAACAAATAGAAAGCTGCCATACTATAACAAATCGGTGACATAACCATAGATGAGTTATGGATGTCTTCAGCACCCATCCAAGGCAACTTTTGAGTGGCTGGTCCACTATGAGTGTTATCACCAAAATCAACAACCGAAAATTCCGAAGTCCCCATTCTATTATCCAAATGACATGTCTCATCAATTTCCCTAGTAAGTAGGGGTGGAAGTGGCTCAAAGAAGCCGTCAACATTAAATGTCACAAGGCTGCAAAAATCCTCATTATATGATTCTTCAATCTGTTCAACTCCTACGCCATTTACCTTGTCATCTTGTGCCCTCGGAATAGCTGCTATACAAGATTGAATTTCTAACTGATGCAAGTGATTGTGCCTACTCAAAAGTAGACAAGGATCAACAATCTTCCTTCCTTGTTTCCCTTCCAATTGGATAGCCATGCTTCTAACTATACCCATATGTAAGTGGTCTGTTCTTATCAGCTCCAAAACCTCTTTGAAGGGGTGCAAATGTGGATAAGAAATACCATGCTTTATTACTTTTTGTCTTTCCTCACTTTGGCCTATCCAACTAATATCTTTTTTGCAGTTGCCCTCCATCCTTCTTATCTTGTTGTCATGGAACAAAACAACAGTATGCAATTTGTATTTATGATTTGTGTTAGTCCAAGTGTATGAAGGTAGGAAACCATCATTAGACCCATTCTCAACAAAGACTGTGATTTCCATCATTATAAACTGTTCTAAACACTATTGTATCAAAACTGAAATCACACATCTCCATACCCAATAATGAAGAATCACAATCAAACCATGGAGAATAGTCTATCCAACAATCCACATACTCCCATATGGAATCCTCATCAATATAAAATTCTGTCAACTCAATGGTTTGACCCAGCCTATCAAAGGGAACCAATGTACCTTGCAGATCTGAATTACCTCCATCTACATTGCCACACACATGCATGTCATCAATGGCTGGCCCATGATGATCAAACAAAGCTGATTGCCTCATTCCTTTTACCATCTCTAGATGTTGTTTTGCTTGACCAGCAATTAGCTTAGCTGTCCTTACTCTCGCTAGCCAAATGTTACACTTCTCTTCAGTCTTTTCCACATCCTCAAAGGTCTGATATACAAAATCAGATTGTGTAGTGCCCTATTTTTCAACATAATTACCATAACCAACACTCCAATTTTGTATGTCATCATTAGTAGACCACAAGTAACTATCATCCAAAGGTGCTAGTATGTCTATTTCATGAGAATGCAAAACCATAGGACTGCTTTCCTCAAACAGATCAGATATAATGTCATGCCAATCCATAAATTTGTCATCAATTTCAACATTCCAATGCTTACCATCAAATGCTGGTTCAATACAAGCCTCCTCACATGCAAACGGTAGGTCTTCATGAAGCACATCATGACCCAAAGCTATCATGGATTTGGCTGCTATTGGATGAAGCAAGGTATAGTTGAGGGCTTTCATAATCACTTGTTTCCCATCATGTATGAAACTCAACTCCATTTCTTGTAAATCTTGGATGACCCTTTGTAAAGAGTGTAGCCATTGCATACCATGTACAATTTCATTGCTCTTCAAATCAAGTACATAAAAGTCATCACAAAGGGTATACTCATCAAAGATAATGCTAAGCTTACTTGCTTTCTTCTTGCAAAGAATAGTAAGTCCACCTGCTATAGTCACATAAAAGCCCTCAAAATCTTCACAATGCAAGCCTCTTTTCTTTACCAAATCATCGTCAATGTAGTTATGTGTAGCTCCAATCGCATTGTGATCTTTGTCCTCCATATGCTCAATCTCCTCACTAACCAAAATGATTGGATCCTCACATGGGATCACTGAGTGTAGTGTCTCAGCCGTCTCATGATCATCAATGTGTGAAGAACAAGAAGCAACATGCTTGTGTGTGAATTCCTCATAGATCTTTATCCTCTCTTCCCTTATGGGTGGAGGGTCATTAACTAAATGTGTTCCCAACTAAAGAGGATGAGCATCATGGCTGTGAGTTAACTTCTCTTTCATGGTCCTCAATGCAAGTGCAAAGAGGTGATCTCTATCCGCAAGAAGGTGCACATAGTTGTTTTTCATCTTGATCAAAGCTTCTTGCAACACTTCACAATCCTAGGGCCTATTTCCCCCCCACAAATATGCCACCATTTCATAAATGTGATCAAAATGGGATAAGGCTGCCATGATCATATCCTCCTTCACCTTCAGCTGATTCATCAAGGGACATGAATGATATGACTTGCCTTCCTCACGCAAGATCTCAATTGTACCATCATGTTCATCAACGTATTCAAACAAGGGATTATCATAATAAGAGTGAATTGGCATCATATCAATAGACTCATGCCTCTCTACATCTGTTGATATAGGATATTGGCAAAATAAATTTCCCATCACATACTTATCTTCCCACTTAGCATGACTAGGATCATTATCTCCACAATCTTCATTGGATTCAAACTCACATGAGGACGCTATACTGCTATTCAAACTCAGAAAATCTGAATGCTGATCATACCTTTCCAAAGTGCCTTGGTTGTCTTCTCCTACTTCTCTCTTCATAGTGGGTGACTCCTCAAGAAATTCTGGTCTAGGAGGAGTAGCGAGCTGAACATAATGTCTCCTTAGCTGGTTTAGGTGTCCCATGTAATGTCCCCTTCTCATCAGTGATCTGTTCTGACGCTCATCAGCCTATTCCGGAAGCCCGTAGGCTCGTTTGAGGTAAAATTAGGGTTTCCATGTTCAAAGGTTCTATGGCATTTCAGGGAGTTTACTATTTATAGTAAATTCTATTTTTGGCAGTATGCAGTTATCAGTCTTCAGGTCTTCATTTTTCAGTTGGAGCATTTAATGCAATTCAAGTTTGGCTTCTAAAGGTTTTATTTTGGTGAATAAAGGCATTAATGTTATAATTTGCAGTTGACCCCTTGGCCTAGGAGAACAACTTTAGGTTGTGTTTAAAAGAGGGACTTGGAAGGGGGACGCCTTCATTAGGTGTTTATTATTTTTAATATTGTCTTAATGCCTTGGGAAAAAGTGGACGCCTCTTTTAAGGAGATATTTTAAAAATAAAGTGAAGTTCATAATTGTGCAAGAGGGACGCCATCTTGAGAATTAATTGTTTTTGGAAATTGAAAAGAATCTTGTGTCTTTTGGTGTGCCTTCTCAGGAAATTGAAGAGTTTTGTGAGCTTCTATATAGTGAAGGTTTTGCTCCAGCCTTGGTATCCATTATGCTTATCATATTGTTATGCTGTCGGAATGACTTCATGAATTTAGCTTCGAGGAATGCTTACCTCTTAGCATTTATCCAATTTCGTGTTTGAAAGATAGCACCTAGTTGGTTTTGGGACTGCTTCTCATCTAGACTAGCAGATTGAATTCGAATGTTGAAGAATTTTGGAGTTTTGTCAATTTTGAAGTTGCTGGTTCATCTACAGCTGAAGGTGGTTTTTGCATACAGCTCTTGGAGTAAATTTAAATTGCTTGTGGGTATCTTTCCTATCTATTCCTACATCCAAGGCGACCCCTTCTACCAATTTGCAGATTTTTGTTTGAAGTTTCTAATTTTTACTTGCCAAAATCACCCCTCATGAAGGCCGTACCATTCTTTGTGCATTGGGAATCGTGCAAGAATTAAATTCTGAGTTTTTGTTGTTGTTTCTTCATCTAATCTTGGGCGCCTATCTTCCAGCATCACATTGGTCTTCGTTTCACGTAAATCGGAGGTAATTTGATGAAGTTATGAGCATTTTATGGTGTTTACAGTTTGCTGATCAGAATTTCCAGAATCTCAGTTTTATATCAGATTTTATTAGATTTCAGTTTTGACTTTCTTTCATCATTGAAGAGCTAAATACATTGAAAGAATTCATTCTCCTCTTCTTAGCATTGTTCTCTATTATTGTAATTTGTAATTTGCAGATTTCATGATTGTACGGTTGAGATATAGTAGTACTAATCCAACCATTTAGTTTCTGCAATTACTCGTTAATTTCCCTATTAAATTACCCCTAGATGGTTTACCGCCAGTGTGGAGAATGAATATTGTAGCTCTCATTGTACCCACTTTCTAATGGTGAATTCCCACTCTCAAGTGGATGCCCGTTGCAGCGGATGAATTAGATAGATGTATCTTCATGGCTGGTTATCCGCCTAATTGTTTCAGTTTTTAATTAATAACTCTGTCATATGTTAGCACCTCGTCCTCAGTGGGATCTTGAGTGCACATTCTTGACGTTGAGTTTGTTTCATTTCAAGTTATTGTTTTTAGTTTCTCCACCATATGACAACACCTCCCCTTCCTTGGGATTGAGCGTGCATTCTTGGCGTTGAGATCTTTCATACTTGGATTTCAATTGTGGAGCTAACGCTAATCAAGTTGGCTAGTGCTGGTTTATGTTGTGTAAATCTATCGAAAAAATTGGTTAGCATATTTCATCCCACCAACTCCATGGTGTAAGGTTTATGATGAACCACACATTGTCAAAGTCGAGTATCTTCCCATTTGGCGACCTCCTAGTCTCTATGAACAGCTCTTCAATGCAATGAATCTCAAACATCCTCATCAAATGCTCTTCTATTGTAAACATGTGTGTAAAATTAGGGGAGCCAAGGTTATTATAGGCTTCCATACCATGTACAACGCTGGGAATTGTGATCTCTTCTTCATGTTTCTTGACGGTCAGGGATCCACAAGTTGTTCCATCATCATCAACCAATGGATGTGATGGCAAGGTACGTAGAGACTCCTTCTCAAGTGGTTGATCTTTGTGCTCAACATGAAAACCATGTGATTCTTCTTCCTCCAAGCAATGGTCTTCACATGATGACTGAATTTTGCTCTTCTTGTCCTCACAAGTAGGCTGAAACACATCTTTGTTCTCTTCTTCCACCATAGGGCTGTCATAAGCTAACCGATTTTTGTTCTCCTTAGGATGCAAATCAAATGGTAACACATCTTCTTGCCTTTCTTCTGCATACCCTACAAGTGGCAGATCCATTATGGTGTCTTCTTCAACTTCATGGTCCTTATGAATGTCAATACCTTCATCCATCCCTAGGGCTTCCACATGACTGAATTTTTTCTTTATCATGAACATGAATAGGCTGAAACAAATTTTCATTCTTTTCTTGTTTTTGCACATTTAACTCTTCACCTTTCCCAATGCTTTCTTTACTATCCTTTGATATTTCATTCTTTTTCCGCTGTTGATATGGACTTGAAAAATTCAAGTCATCTTCATCCTCATTTGGTATACCCAAAAATTGTGTAAAGGAAAGGATGTCCTGTATCTTTTTAGGAAGGGAGCAATACTTATGGTGGCTTCTCATAATTGCATCATGTGTTGCCATGGCATGAAGTCTCTTACTTGTACTTGTAGCTCGAGAAGAAACCTTAGAATGCCCACTTTTCCTTGAAAGTGAATCATCTAAACACTGCAATTTACGATTGATTTGGTGTTGTGTTTGTTTGAGGCCTTTCATTATTTTTTCCAAACTAGGTGCCTTTTCCTTCTTTGGTAGAGTAGGAAGGAAGGTAGGTAACAATCTTCCATCCTTAATTCTAGCCATGAAACTAACTCGCTGTCCAAACAGAAAAGCAATCCAAACTGATTTCACCCAACAGGCTGGCAGGATTGTGGCTCTAATACCACTGAAATATCTCTTGCTAGATATAACCCAAAAACTCAGTTTTGAACATTTGACATTTCGTCAAATGGTTGACATGTAATCTGATTTAAGACTGATTTATAAGTGTGTATGTGTTGTTTGAAGCCTTGTTGGAGTGCTTAATGTTGCCAACTTAAGAACAACGTGTATAGAAATGATAAACAAAGATTGCATAAACATTTAACATGAATTCCACTTCAAAAGTTGCCTTCATTCAATCTATATCAGGTCTGGTTTACAATAATAACAGGTCTGATATAAAGTTATCAGAGCTGTAACAGTACTAATACACCCCATACAAATGAAAGATTTATATTCCCAACATGCCAAGAACATACCCGATGATAGTTTGATGGTTTCCTTTGACAATACAGATCCAAATAAACTTGATGTGGCTGATCCAAACCTTGAAACAAGACCAATATGAACTTCAGTAACCAGCTACAGGCCTGTCAACAATGGCCGAGTTGAATTTGCTCTTTAGTGGTCTGAAAACCCTAATTTCTAGCAAGGGTTGGACTGAAAATGACACCAAATAGTACGGCCAGTTGGTGAATGAACTGAAATGATGATATTTGTTGATAAGAAGCCCCAATCTGCAATTATATTCTGATAACTCACTACTGCAATCGATTCTAAATGCAAATTAACCTGTGATGAAGACCAATGATGCCCAAACGAAAACCCTAGATAGATTTCCCTGTTTTGTGAACTAGGTTTTCTTCCAATTCACTATCCTCCAAGGGATTTCGTCCTTAGAAGACCTGTATATTGTTGAAACCCTCTTTCAGAGCTCAAACTTGCAATTTGCTTTTGTCAAAATGAAAATAGAATGCCCAAAAATGAGCCCAACATATTGCTTCATAACCTCCCATGAGCTTTTTTATAAAAATCAATAAAATAATCCTCCTTAAGGGTCTTTCCTCATCAAAAGAAAGGGCCACTTTTTTAAAAACAACTTTGAGTTACTAGGATGGGGGCACTTTTCACTATTCCTTTTATAATTTTTTGTTACTATTCACTTTTTACTATTCCATTAAAACAAATTTTAATATTTCTAATTTATCCCTGGATTCATCAATTGAACTCCAACTGAAAGGCTCGTAAAGCTCCCAGCTAAGCTCCACCGCCTTCGGTTGGGTCCCCTAACCATTTTGCTGACCTACAGGAGCTTTAATAGTAGGCCAACCTCTGCTATAGTTTGAGTTGCCTAAAGAAGGGACGTTACAAGCGATTCATGTTTTTAAAAGGATTATTCTATATATATTTGTTGATTCCAGAAGAAAAAGGAAATCGCAGCCTTTAAAGGCTACTAATATATGATACTCGGTTTGTCATATATGCCAAAATTGGAGTTGTACCACTACTAAAGGAATTTCTAATAATTTTAGTTTATATTTATTTCTAGTTTGGCATTATTGTTCAGTAATAATAAAATTATCTTGTTGATAAATACATTGTAAATTTTTGTGGTTTACTACTAGAAATATTATAAGTTTAGAAGTGGATTTAAATATTGTAATTTTGGAAGGCTATGTTGCCTGACTATTAAAAATCACTTCATTTCAAACATTTATGTTTTTAATGTTAATCTGAGCGATTCACCACCAAATTGGGATTTACTAATTTGTTTCGGTCGGCTTGCCACCAATACTAGCTTCAATTATTTCTATTTTTTCTATTGTATTTAATTTGGAAGGCTTGCCGCCAAAAAAGTATTTCATTACTTTTGATTTTGTATCAATCGCTATATTGAGTTGTGCAGGTTGCCGCCAACAAGCATTTTCCTATAATATTCAGTCCAATCCCTTTCACTGTATGCTCTCACCTAAAGGTGTTAAGGTTGCATGCTTGATCATTGTGAAAGTGAAAAATTAGAAGAAAAAAATATTGTAGGAGACATAAACCTGGTATCAAACTTGTGATCTTCTCAGCTTGTCTACAAGCTAGCCATGTGATGCAGAAGACCACACCACATGCGCCCCAATGACAGAAAAATCAAATACTTGTTATGACCTTTTCCAACATCGCCCCATTCAAGATGGGGACCCCTAATTTTTGCTCCATTCTGGTCTTTTGGCTTTGGTTTCTCTCTCTCTCTCTCTCTCTCTCTCTCTCTCTCTCTCTCTCTCTCTCTCTTTTCTGATGTCTGCCTTTCGAGGATTGTGCCTGTCATTGAGCTTAAACGCGAAATTTTGGCCAAGTCTGAAAATTAGGGTTTGTACTTTCCTAGTCAATTTGAGGTCAAACAAGGTGAATATATTGAGAATAAGGACTAACACCGTTGTCAGTGTGATTCCAGCAGGCTTCCACTGAAATTTCATCAGATTCTGACAACTTACTATTTTTAGTAAGTGTATAATTCAAGGCATTTCATCAGCACATTAACAGAGGGAGTGTTAATGTTTTGAGCAGCTTCGGGTTCATCCTCCAGTCACAAGTGAAGACATAATAAATGTAGCCTATCGGCTATTTATATGAGTCATTTACATTGAGCGATTTTCTTGGCAACATTATAATTCACTTGAGGCCGACTTCCTTTATGATTTGTATTAAATATTTATCTTTGTATTATGGCCGACTTCTAGAAGATAATTGTCTTATCTTGGCTGACTTGTTGCTTGCCTTATTCAAATTGTAATTTATGGTTGAGGCCGACCTTGTTCCTCAAGAGATGCGATCTCTCATAGTATTGTATATATAGAAGTTCAAATTGTTCACTCCACATATCATCCAGCATAAATTTATTATTGCGAATATCATTCAAGAAGCGAATTATATAAGTCCGATTTCTGTCAAAGTGCGAACTTCTTCAAGTGCGAACTGTGAAGTATGATTTCAGTTAAGGACGATCTGTGAAGCGAATTCCTTCAAGAGCAGCAAGTTCAGATTGCGAGTTGATCAAGAGCAGTCTGAGAATTCCTCTAAGGCCGAATCTGAATCTGAAGGAAAGTCAATTTGTTTCCTCTGTTATTGCATCTCACAGGTGTTGTATATTGACTTTGTGTTAGGCCTCATTGTAAAGAGAATTGTTGCCACTGTTATAAATATAAGAGAGATCTTTGTTGTTGGGTTTTTCTCCCTCAAGAGGAGGGTTTTCCCAGGGTATCTGTTGTGTTATAAATATAAGAGAAACCTTTGCCACAATATTCAATACTTTGAAATACAATCCTTCCAAAGTTCATGAAATGATATGAATTCTTCGATATATTAAAAAGAAGAGGCAAACACTCTCTTATAGATTACAATACAAATGTTTCTAAATCAAAGTTTCTAAAATAGAAACGGCATCAAAGAAAAGAATAGAAACTAATCTAATCTAATAAATTACAATAATACAATATATTGACTATTAATAATAATCTAAATATTATTTTAATACCCTCCCTTAATGGTCAATCTATCAACTACACCAAGATGCCCCCTGAATTTTACAAACTTATCTGGGCTCAGAGACTTGGTGAGAATATCAGCAGTCTGATCCTCAATCGAAACACACTGCAATACCACTGATCCATCTTCGACAAGCTGGAGGATGAAATGACAATGAAGCTTTGTCCTTTCATGGAGGACTGGGTTTTCGACGAGTTTCAACACCCCTTGATTGTCACAATAAAAGGGGGAAGGCCTTGCTTGAGACATTTGTATGTCAAAAAGCACCCTTCGAAGCCAAACTTCCTCACAAGCTACTTTAACAATTCCCAATATTCAGCTTCAGTCAAGGAAAGAGCCACTGCCTACTGCTTCTTGCTGGTCCATGTAACTACACCTGTACCCAAATTGAATACATACCCAGAAGTAGACTTCCTATCATCAACCAAGCCTTCCCAATCTAAGTCTGTATAGCCAATCAACTTAGGATCTTTGCACCTTCCATACAGGATGCCAAAGTCGGAAGTGCCTTAAACATATCTCAATACATGCTTCACTGCAACCCAATGTTCAGCTTTAGGGGCTGTGATTAAGCGAGAAATGTAGCTCACCACAAAACTGATGTCAGGTCTAATAGCAATGAGATAAATGAGGCTGCCTACTAGTTGCCTGAATGTTGATTCATTCTGCACAAGCGCACCTAATTTTGTTGATAATTTTAGCCCTTTCTCCACAGGTGTAGAGGCAGGTTTGCAATCATTCATTCTGAACTTATCAAGCAAACTGCGAGCATACTTGGACTGAGAAATAAAGATGCTATCAACTGTCTGCCAAACCTCAACGCCGAGACAATAATGGAGAAGTCCAAAATCTGTCATGTCAAATGATTGACTGAGATTATGTTTTATCTCCTCAATCAAATGTTCTGAGCTACTAGTAATTAATTCATCAACATAGACAACAAGCAAAAGAATATCATCACCAGACTGTTTGACATACAAATTAGAGTCAGCAGGACTCTGCTGAAAACCATGATGAACAAGGTCCTTATCAATTTTCATGTACCAAGCTCGTGGAGCCTGTTTAAGGCCATAGAGTGCTTTCACTAGTCTGCATACCTAGTGTTCTTTACCAGTAACCTTGAAACCAAGAAGTTGCATCATGTAGACCTCTTCTTGTCAATCACCGTTGAGAAACGCACTCTTGACATCCATTTGATGGACTTTCCATCCAAACTTAGTTGTAGTAGCAAGGACAAGCCGAATAGTACTCATTTTGGTTGTAGGAGCAAACGTCTCCTCATAATCAATGCCCTCTATCTATGAGAACCCTTTGGCTACTAACCTAGGCTTATAATTGTCAAGAGTTCCGTCAGCCTTGTACTTAACTTTATACACCCATTTGCGGTCAATGGGCTTCTTCCCAGGTGGAAGATCGGAGAGGACCCAAGTGTTATTCTTCAAAAGGCTATGATGTTCAGCTTCCATAGCCTGTTCCCACTCAGGTATGCCTTTAGCCTCTGAATATGTTTGAGGCTCAGAGATGCTGTGAAGGTTGGCCATAAGAGCAAAATTAACAGTATTATGTTGCTTGCTCTTCTTTTGAGTAGATCTACCCTCAATCAATTCGTCATCATGAAGATCACTTATGCTTTTACCATACCATTTCGGCTGGAGAGTAGAAGTACCAACATCTAAAATAGGAGGAACAGCATCACCAGAGGTGGCTGGAACAACATAAGCTAGATTAGGATCCAGATTGTTCTAAGGAGGGGCGGGTGGTGGAATACTCTATTGAGGTGCCTACACAACTACAGAATCCCTCCCATTAGGTGGGGCTAGGGGAAGACAAACACCCAAATCAGAAGCCTACATAGACTGATCCTCAAGGCTCACAGAAGGAGAAGACTGATAGAAGGGCCCACTATTTTCATCAACCATAACATCACGACTAAAGATGAGACGATCTGTATCTACATCAATCAGCCTGTATGCCTTATGATTTTCATTGTAACCAGTGAACATGAGTTTCTGACTTTTGGAATCCAACTTAGTGTGCTTGGCATTTGGAATCCACCCATGAGCCAGAGAGCCAAAAAAATTTAGGTGGCAGATTTTAGGCTTGCGCCTAGACTAGGCTTCTACAGGAGTCATCTTCTTAACAACATGAGTAGGAGACTGGTTCAGAAGATAGACTGTAGTATAAACTGCTTCAGCTCGGTATTTCTTAGGAACATTTCTATGCTCCAGCATAGAATGAGCCATTTCAGTAATGGTGCGATTGCAACACTCAATGACACCATTCTACTGAGGGGTGTAAGGTGTGGTAAGTTGGCACTTAATGCCATGTGCAGCACAGAAATTGGAGAAGTCAGAAGAACAAAACTCTCCCCCATTATCAGACCTAAGAGTCACTATTGGAGAGCCTGACTCTTTTGCAACTAAGGCCTTAAACTGCTGAAATATACCAAACACTTCTGATTTTGTTTTTAAGAAAGTACACCCACATTCTTCTGTTGATGTTAAAGGAGCGGCGTCGGGCTTCTACTTCCAGCCCAGTTCATGCAATGGAGACAATTTAAATAATAGCCTAACGGCTATTTAAATTGCTAGGCAATAATCGATGAAGAGGCGCTTCATAAATTTACATTAATTAATATTTAATTATTGGTATCAAGGTTGACATCTTATAGGTGCGATTTCATAAAGGGACACATTCTTTTTCGAGGCCGACTTTATTGTTAGAAGTCACGTCTCTTGTGAAGGCCGATATGGAGATTGAAGAGATGCGTCTCCTTCTCCTTACTTGTATATATATTCGATGCCTCCTCATTGTATTATTATATATATTCATTCATCACAGTTCGAGTTCACATAAGATCGCAATTCTTCAAGTGCAGTTCGATATATTGAAGGAGGCTTATCAAAGTATTGTAGAAGGTTGTGTTTATCATCAGCAAGTTGCATTATATTCTATCTGTGTTAGCATCAGATTGTGATGCCATTCTTGGGCTCATAATTAGCCTCATGGTAAAGGGGACTATTGTGTATCATTCAGTATATAAGTGATATATTGTTGTTGGGTTTTTCTCCCTCAAGAGGAGGGTTTTCTCAGGGTATATTCTGTGTTTGTGTCTGATTTTTTAATTAAATCTGCTTATCTACATCTGATCATAAAAATAACATGGTATCAGAGCGGGTTTCAGGGGAATTGATCAGATTTGTTTAAGCAGTCCAGTCTATCAAAGCTTGCCTCAGGAATTTCGCGAAACCGATCTTGGAGAAGGTCCATTGATATCATTCGGTGAAAAATAATCAATCTTCAGGCTTGAGATTGTATAAAAGAATCGAAGGCTGACTGGAGAAAGTCGTGTCTTTATTTAAAGTCAAAGTCTATGGCAAAATTAATATTGTCGGACTCATTCCAATGATATCTTTATTTGCACCAGCACCTAGGCATTTGTCAAATGTTGAACATCACTCCCTCAGTACAATAGAAGTGTTGAGAAGAGTTCCGTGCTTTGGCATCTCGACGAACAATCACAGCATTAGAGTCATTGTATTTAGATCGAGGACCGAAGATCAAGCATTTCAAAGGCAACCGAAACTCTTGATTAGCGATTCCCTGAGTTAGTTGTCATCACCTGAGAGTACGCGGGCTTGTGGCAACAATGCAACACCAGCATCTCAAGAGCTCTATCGACAGCATGCATTCCCAAGCTTCATTATAACGCACGGAGTTGGGAAGGGAATCGGATTTTCTTGAATAGCATTCACGCTGAAGGCAGTTTTGCCGCACGATCTTCCTCCATCGTTGGGCATTGATTTCGTTGGGACCCCTGACAAAGGGTTCTCTTTGCTACCACCTTATATATGCGTCTCTGTGCACTACCTTGCATCAACCTTCTGAAGTTGTGCGATCTTTTGGGTATGCTGGACGGGATCCTTGTATCGGGTGGGGCACACCGGGTATCAGTGGTTTGTGTCAAGAAGGTTTTTTTGCAAAGTCGAGCCGTTACCTGTAGCATCGCATCTTCAGAGTAGCCTCATCCCTGGGAAGCAGCGGCTCTCACCTCAGATTTGGAGGCAGGGGAAGGAGGCACCACTGTAAAGGGCGCTGAATATCGCTTATCAACCGGGCGCTTCGACTCCATATTGCGCCTACCATCACCTTCACGCCTAGGTCTCAGGCTTGCTACCGTTATTGCCTAGCATGTGCAAATTGTGATTTGTGTGTGACCACTAGTATCGGCCATTAAGGAAGGCATTATTGTTTTCCGTGAGCCTATGAATATGTCTCGGGCTTCATCTGCTATTGGTCCTATGATTGACATGGAAGCAGCATATTACATCTGTTGGAATTGGGTATAAAGGTCATTACATAAGAGATGTATAGGATCCAACTAAGCTGAGAAGAAACTGCAGAGAAGCCCCATCTATAGAATAGTTCAGTATAAAGAGATAAGTATTCTTTTGTTTATGTTTTTTTTGAAATCTAAGGTAAAATTCAGTCTACTGAGTTGTGCAGATCTGACATTATTTATTTGGATCATGTGTGTAGAAAAGATAGTGTTTTCTCTTGAATAGTGATCACTGGGATGAGATCCTTTGGAGTCACCATTCATTCATTGTGAATTGTTTCATACTAGTTGCGAAGATTTCCGATTGTGACTCAGAAATGGAAAAGAGAACTGCAAGTTCGATTGTGATTGGATGGTCACTTCGACACCATTCTCTATGTGCATGGACTGTGATGGTGCCTTGAGAGGCCTAGTCCTATGTTGAATATGTTGGCTGCATAATGTGTCTGAGAAATCTGAGTTGAGCAGATTGTTTTTTGTTGTGCTGAGATTAGTGCTTTCGAGAGGAGTAAAAAGATGGAAGAAAGATATATCAGAATCAACTAAGATAAGTCCTATTATTTCTTTATTTTGATCCTTTGATATTTGCTACATATTTCACTTATAGGTTGATTCTTATAGAGATAAGCATTTCATGTTTTTTTAATATTGTTCATGAATTTTTATATTCATGCTATAACTTGGGATAGTAAACCTTGTATGATTCTAGCCTTGATATTTCTTTGGATAGTTATAAACTGTTAGTAATCTCTCTCTAAAACGCTTCCAGAACGGGTCGAGGAGCAAGAGGGTAATGAGAGATTGAACAAAGAGGAAGAGCTTCAGCATCTTGTGAAGAAGTCATGCCGACCAAAGAAATGATCAAGCATGGAGTCTCTACTTGCAGCCATGGGACTGAGTTGATGGCTGGAGACATCTCTCGAAGACGAAGAACCTATTCAGGTTGTCATTGTGATCAGTTACTTCGAAGAAGGGGTTAAAATCCGAGGATTCAAGGCTCCAGTTGAGAGCATGATCGGGAAAAGGATTGAGGTCCTGAGATCTATCAATGATAGGATTTCACTTCTAGAGGATTTCTTTGCATTCTTTGAGGCAGGGATCAAGAGGGAGTTTTGTGACTCACTGAGATTAAGTATAGGTTGCAGTATTGCAAGGTCGATGCTAAAGTCCTTGGAAGACCTCTTCAGCTACTAAGATCATAATTGTACAAGACAATCAATCTGGATTTGTCATTGGTAGCTCTGCAAACCTATTCAGAATAGAGTGATCTGGGATGAGGTCGAGGAAGACAATCCTGAACTCTCTACAGTATCAGAGGTGTGCGCTGGAAAAACATTCTCTAAGGCAAGCGTTGCAGGAAATCTTAGACAAAGAGGTCAGAAAGTTGATGCAAGTACTTGAAGATTCAGAGGGAGCCTACTGAACCTGAAGAAGATGGTGATCTAGTTGAGCCTCTGGAACCAACTGATGGATCTTAAGTACATACATTACTTCCTTAGTTTAAAAGTATGGCAGAGGCCTGATGAGATCATTCTGAGTCAAGGGAAGTATTCTGAGATTTGGTATGATGGATTGCAAATCCATGTCTACACCTATCGAAACCAATTTTCAGAAGCTTAAGGAGGCTACAGCTAGTTCAGTCTTGGTGGATCCTACTATGTACAGACAGTTGATTGGATCGTTGATGTATCTAGGCAATACTAGACCAGATATTTGCTATGCAGTGAGTGCACTTAGTCAGTTCATGTATGAACCAAGGCAAATACATCTAGTTGCAGTGAAGTTTATCTTGAGATACTTGCGTGGCACAATTGGGTATGGCTTGAGATATTCTTCTGATGTGGACTTGAAGTTGCATGGATATACTGATTCTGATTGGGTAGGGTGTGTCACTGATCGGAAGAGCACCTCTGGATGTTGCTTCAATTTGGGGTTTGCAATGATATCCTGGTGTAGCAGGAAGCAATCTTCAGTGGCACTAAGCACAACAGAGGCCGAGTATATTGCAACTTGTGTGGCAGCTCGAGAAGCAGTGTGGCTTAGGAAGCTCCTTGCAAGATTGTTTGGACAATCGATGGAGCCGACTGTCATTCATTGTGATAATCAAAGTTGTGTGAAGCTTTCTGTCAATCCAATGTTTTATGACAAATCTAAACATGTTGAGATCAAATACCACTATATCAGAGATATGGTATTGAGGAAAGCAATCCAGTTGAAGTATATCAGCACTGATGAGTAGACGGCAGACATTCTTACCAAGCCTCTCTCCAAGATAAAGTTTGTGTACTTTTGAGACAAGCTTGGTATGATGGAGAATGAAGCCCTAGCTGAGAGAGAGTCTCAGCATCAGTAATCTTCTTTAATGCATTTCTCTCTGTGAGAGAGATTTGAGGTGCAAGCCCTTGTTAATGCATTTCTCTCTGTGAGAGAGATTTGAGGTGAAAGCCCTTGTTTCCACCCTCTGGGAGTAGCCATGGTGGATGTCATGTGTGTGACTCCATGACAACATCATGCGAGAGAGTCTGTGATGATCTTCTTGTACTTGTGTTTTTCACCCTCTGGGAGTAGCCATGGTGAATGTCACGATGAGGTGACGACATCACATTGAGTGATTCCGTGATGGGCACTTGTACACATTTACCATTCATGGGAGTAGCCATGATGGTTGATATCACGATGAGGTGATATGTTTCCTTTCCACATATGGGAGTAGCCATTGTGGTTGACATCACGATGAGCTGGAAGTATCCTCCCTAGCTGAGAGGAAGTGTTGATGTTAAAGGAGCAGCGTCGGCCTTCTACTTCCCGCCCAATTCATGCGATGGAGACAATTTAAATAATAGCCTAACAGCTATTTAAAATGCTAGGCAATAATCGATGAAGAGGCGCTTCATAAATTTACATTAATTAATATTTAATTATTGGTATCAAGGCCGACATCTTATAGCCACGATTTCATGAAGGGACACATTCTTTTTGGAGGCCGACTTTATTGTTAGAAGTCACGACTCTTGTGAAGGCTGACATGGAGATTGAAGAGATGCGTCTCCTCCTTACTTGTATATATATTCGATGCCTCCTCATTGTATTATTATATATATTCATTCATCAAGTTCGAGTTCACATAAGATCGAAGTTCTTCAAGTGCAGTTTGATATATTGAAGGAGGCTTATCAAAGTATTGTAGAAGGCTGTGTTTATCATCAGCAATTTGCATTATATTGTATCTGTGTTAGCATCAGATTGTGATGCCATTCTTGGGCTCATAATTAGCCTCATTGTAAAGGAGACTATTGTGTATCATTCAATATATAAGTGATATACTATTGTTGGGTTTTTCTCCCTCAAGAGGAGGGCTTTCCCAGGGTATATTATGTGTTTGTGTGTCTGATTTTTTAATTAAATCTGCTTATCTACATCTGATCATAAAAATAACATCTTCTACTAAAATCATCAACAAATAAAAGAAAATACCTGCAACCAGTAACTGAAGGAGTGTTCATTGGACCACATAAATAAGCGTGAACCAACTGTAATACCTTGGAAGCTCGCCATTAGTCACCATCTAAGAATGGAGTCCGATTCTAGTTTCCAGCCAGACAACCCTCGCATACTCCATGATTCTAAGTCTAAATCGCAAGTAGGCCACCAACAAGGTCATCTCGAGATAGTTGAGAGAGATATTGCATGTTCAGGTGCCCATAACACTGATGCCAAAGGCTGCTGATGGAAGTACTCCTAGTTGCCATAGCGTGCTCTTAAGAATCACCAGAATCAACAAGTCTATATAGACCATGATCCTCAAGTCCCTAAACAACTATATTACGAGTCTCTCTATCAAGAATGTTGCATGTATGCATGATGAAAACAATATCTAGCTGAGTGGAGTGAGTCATGATCTGACTAACTGAAAGTAAATTCAGCTCCATGCCAAGTACAAAGTATACATCGAGAAATATCAAATTTCTCCCTCCAGAATGAATCTACGCATTGCCCTTTCTGACAACAATATACTCCTCGCCTCCTCCAAAGATAACAAAATCTCTGAATGGTGTGTACTCAATGAACCAATCCCAACGATGAGTGAAGAGTCGAGATGCACCTGAATCAATATACCAGGCAAAGGATTTAACAGGATCTGTTGGACTCTTAGCCATAAAGGCGTAGAACGCAAACTCCTGCTCAGTATGCTCTGCAACATGGGCTTTAGGTTTCGACTCTCCTTGCTTGTTCTGTTCAAAAGCCAAGCATTTTCGGCAATACTTTTTCATGTGACCATACTTGTGGCAATAGTTACAATGAACATTCTTCTTCTTGGAAGAATCTTGAGTTTGCTCTTGATTGGTCTACTGAGAGGGCTGATTCTTGCCCTTATTCTTTTAAAATGTCTTGGCAGGAAATGCCTGCTCCGTGGAGAATGAACTAGCACCGCTACCGAATTGTTGTTTCCAATGATCCTACTGCAGAAGTATGGTGCAAAGATCTGAAAACTTCAAGTCAACATTAGCTGAGGTAATGTTGAGTGTCTCAATAAAGTGTTCATAAGATTTTGGTAGACTTTTTAGAGTGATGACTACCATATCTTCCTCCTCCATCTTCCGACCAATAGCATCTAGCTGATCATAGACGTCCTTGATTTTTGTCAAGTGCGCCTAAAGAGTTGTCTTCTCATCCATCATGATGGATAACATGTTTTTCAAAAAGAACAAACAGCTCTTGTCGGATGTTTCATGAAGATCTTTCAAAAGATCTCAAATTTCTTTAGCTGATCTACCAGACAATACCTGAGGTAGTTGGTCATCAATGACAAATAGTTTAATAAGCATCACGGCTTCTCGATTTTGTCCCTCAAACTTTTTTTGATCTCTATCTATCATTCTAGGCCGTGTCTTGTTGCCTAGAATAATCTGGTCAAGGCACCGATTTTCAAAGATTGTCATCATATGCTGCTTCCAGGTGTTATAGTTGCAGTTGTTGAATTTATGACTGCCCTCCAGCATAATATGAGACAAAGAGGCTATTTTGCACATACAAATTCTAACAGAAAAGAGGTACACAAAGCCTCAAACTCAAAAATCTGACACAATAGAAAAGGCTCAAAACTCGAGGTTTCTTGAATGCGGAGATAAGCGCAGAATAGCCACATTACATACAAAATCGAGCAGGAGAAGCCAAAAAATCACAATTTTTATCAGAAAAATCGTTAAAAAAATCTAGAAAACAGTAGGGTCGCGATCTTGATAGCAGCAAACCCTAGGTTGTAGAAAAACATGCCAAAAATTGTGACGAAAATGCCCAGAAACAGAGATAAAATGCCAAAGATCAGGCCCACGAAATCTTCCAGAAAATCCATCCAAAGAAATTGAAAGACCTGTCACAAATCTGGTAAAAATACACGCCCAGAAATAACCAAAAAAATCAAATGATATTTTAAGAAAATCGCGATATCAAACCTGGAGCAAGAACTCAGAAAAACCGTGGGAAAAATCTGTCACAAAAAGCCCTCGAACAAAGACGACCCACGCGCCAAAACGCAAACAAAAAAATGCCAAATCTCACAACTTAGAAAGACGTCTATAGAATCCGTCGTGGCAGAAAACAAAAGCCCAGAAACGCGTCCATAAACCCGCGAAACCTTCAACCATGGATTGAAAAAGACAACGCCAACCAAGAACCCATGATTTTGCCCAAGAAACACTCGAGAATCTGCGCGAAAAACTTCCGCGAAAACTCACGAAAATCTGCAACAAATTATACTTCAAAAATTTTGAAAATCCACCAAAAAGAAATGACAAGATTTCTAGTTGATAAAACTCACGAAATTTTTCAGCAAAAAAATCACGAATCCTAAAAAGGACGATTTTCAGAAAATCCAGAAGAAAAAAAAAATGAACCTAGAAAAATTAAAAAATTTCCTGCTTTGACACCATGAAATGATATGAAATCTTCGATATATTAAAAAGAAGAGGCAAACACTCTCTTATAGATTACAATACAGACGTTTCTAAATCAAAGTTTCTAAAATAGAAACAAAATCGAAGAAAAGAATAGAAACTAATCTAATCTAACAAATTACAATAATACAATATATTGACCATTAATAATAATCTAAATATTATTTTAATAGTTTGAACATGTAATGTCCCATTTTTAAGAAAAAATGATTTGTGAACAATTAACCTAATTTTTGGTTTTTTTGTAGGCTAATTGATGAGCAAGGGGGAACTCCAAAGTTCTTGGAGAGCACAGTTTCAATTTTGCATAGTTGTTCATGGCAATGAGTTCAATTGGTTATGTTTATTATTACATTTTTATTATTGTTATTTCCCTCCAAGAAAATTATAAAAGGAGGTTGAGGGCTCATTTGTGGGGTTACCCTTTAAATTGTATTTTCTTCTGCATATGAAGAGAACTTGTGTTCGTCTCAAAGTTTCTTGATGACGAAAACTGTTTTGAGACTACTAGTTTCAGGGACGAAAAGCCCACTAGCTGGTTTGGAGTGATTTCATCCAACAATCACAATTGTGCCTGCAAATGAAGTATTTCAAGTTTAATGTTTAAGATGAAGGTTTTATTGTGTTCTTTTTGATTTGTTGAGATTGATAATATTACTGACACCTTCCATGAGTGAATTCCAGAGATTTGCTGAAAGTTTTGAAGAAGTCCTTTGTTGGTCGTACAGCTTACCTGGCCGCCTCATTTGGCTATTTTGGTATTTTTAAATAATACAACAACCTGCTCTTTAATTGTTGAATCTCATTGACAGCCCTTGCTGACCGTGATGGCGTTGGACAGACTGATGTGGGATTTTAAGAGGTCACACCATGATATGGCAGGTCATACCAACAACTAGAGTGTTGAGGAATCCAAGAGGACAAGTGTTGTTGTTTGAGGGTTAATTCCATAGCATTTGGTGGCGCCTAGGTCTTTGGAGATCAGATGCTTCCAATTAGGAGTGGACTTTTGAGGTTTACATAAGGTTTTTGTAATTGTGTATCTTTTGTTCATGTTGTTTCCAGCAGCAAAGCACTTTGTAATAGACCTGAACATGACTGAGAATGTTATCAGTTTGATTTAACATTGTTTCTAGTATGTTTAGGTGTGGTTTGGTGTGATTCAGAGTGCTCTTCAGGTGTTGTTTCAATCTAGAGTGTTTTCCTTTATTATGGGTATTAAGCATTAGCATACAAAGAGGATTTCAATGTGTTTTCAATACATCAGATCTAGGTTGTAATTGTGTCTCTTTTGTTCATGTTGTTTCCAGCAGCAAAGCACTTTGTAATAGACCTGAACATGACTGAGAATGTTATCAGTTTGATTTAACATTGTTTCTAGTATGTTTAGGTGTGGTTTGGTGTGATTCAGAGTGCTCTTTGGGTGTTGTTTCAATCTAGAGTGTTTTCCTTTATTATGGGTATTAAGCATTAGCATACAGAGAGGATTTCAATGTGTTTTCAATACATCAGATCTAGGTTGTCAGTATTATCAAAAGTTCAGAGTATTTTCAGACCTGCAATCAGCACCATTCATCCCTTATAAGAGGTACTTTCCAGTTGATTATGTATCGGCATTGGTAAGATTGATATCCTATGTATATCTTTGCTTCTTTGGGCTATGATGTGATGTTACAGCAGTACTACTCATTATCAGCAGCATTTCTTTTAAATAGTGTTTATAATGCATATGAACTAACCTTGTAATACTTCAGATGGTTATACAGCCAAAGATTTTCCATATCTATGCATTTTATATTGTAAACATTGGATGGTAGTACCGCCAGTGGGTTTGATCTGTGCTCATTATGTTCATGTACTTACTTACCCCACTAAACATGTGGTTATTTTGCATTAAGCTATCCCACTACATAAGTGGAAGTGCCCCTGTTTTCCCATTGAATAAGTGGATGCTTGTAATCACACCCCACTCAACAAGTGGTTGTGTGCTATCTTTCAATAGTGCATAAACAATCTGCTGAATAAGTGGAATTGGCTGGCTTGCCGCCTGGTACATTTTCTTTTAGTTGTAGCATTCTAGTTAATTGCCTAGTCCCAAGCACTGTATGCTCTCACCTTGCCCAATGATCGAGAACTAGGTGATCAAAAAGTGGAAAGGACGTTGCATTGCATCTTACTTCCACCTGGAAGTTATTTTCAAAAAAAATTAAGGGTGTATACTACAATGGTATCAAAGTTGGTGATCTTGCCAACCTGTTGGGAAGCTAACCCTTGTTATAGATTCTTCAGTTGCATAACATTATTCCAACAGTTGCTTGTGTTAAGTTCATCACTCCATCCAATTGTTACAAAAGAAAATTCAGAAATTGGTATTCACCTTCCTGTGAATCATGGTATTTGAATTGGGAGAGAAGCTCTTTAGTGTAGGCAAGAGACTTGAACACCTACCTCAATCAAAGGATGGGCTACTTTGCATTCTAGATACAATGGAGAATTGTTTAATATTTATCAATGATAGATCAGCTTGATTCTATAGAGATGAAAATTGTTGTGGTCCCTGTGTGAATTCCTTGGTTAAGCCTGAGCTTATGAGATACCCAAGTGAAGAAGTAAGAGTTGTAATCATTTCTTGCATTAGTGAACTTACAAGAATTACAACTCCTGAAGTCCCTTACAATGATGACATAATGAAGGAGGTATTTTAGCTGATTGTAGACAATTTCCATGGTTTGGATGATATAAGACATACTTCTTTTACCAAGAGAGTAAGAATTCTAGAAACTGTTGCAAAGATTAGAGCTTGTGTGGTAATGCTTGATCTTGACTGTGATGATCTAATACTCCAAATGTTAACTATTTATTTGTTAATGTTAAAAGTTATCATGTTAAATGTAGACACCTAAAGTGTGACTATAACCTAACTACACTTGATTTTACCTTATATTAGCCATTAATTAAATAATTTTTTATTATTTATTTAATTAATTTACCCATCACATTTATCCCCCCTTGTCCTAGCCAACTGATTAAATAAATAGTCATTATTTATTTAATTAATTTATCCATTAATCTTAACCCCATTTTAATTAAATAAATTTGCATTTATTTAATTCAGTCTAGCCTACATCCCCAAATCCTCCAACTATATCAATTAACTAATTGACATAGGCTAATTAATCCCCACCACCGTTTCCTCCATTATTTAATTTCACTTTAACCTTCAATCCTTGTCCATTTAACCCTAGCCATTGAATCCATTCACATGGATCACAATCTACACTTGCCATCATTTGACAAGTGTCCCTCTCACATGCCTAGCTAAAACCTTGTCCAGGTTCATTGAATCTAAACATATAATATCCCCCTTAATTTTTTCCCAAATTTAACACAGCAAATCAGCGCCAACACTGATTAGCATTAGCTCCAAAATCCAAATCAGCTTGTAAAGTAACCCTCACCAAGAATGTTCACCAAGATCCCGGAGTGGGCGAGGTGATAGCATATGGTTCAGGGATCGTTAGCAACAAAACTGAACTGAAAGTACATTCATCTGCTAACAGCAAGCATCCACAAGGCAATGGGATTACTCCACTTATTCAGTGGGTGAGATTATTACAAACTTAAAGGCGGCAAGCCAGCCATGAAATCCTCTCTTCCACTTATTCAGTCGGGGGAATACAGTCCTCACTACCACTTATTTTCGTGGGGGGAACTAACAATCAATAAAAGATAATTATTTAAACTCAACCACTTAATCGTGGGAGTGTATACAAACATAAATTGCAGCAATAATAAATAACAGTCGTTAGTACTACAAACTAGCTTTACAATGAATGAATTTCAGTTGCAAAACTTATTAGAATTAAGGCCAAATATAATCAATGAATTAAGAATACTATCCTTAACTTAGTACAATGTAAACAATCAGATTTTAGCCTCATAAACTCAGAAAACCATAATTAATTAAGTCTGATTAGAAACAAAAATCACAAAAATCAGACCAACAACATCAAAACTCATTGAAATGGACGTAGCTTCTCCGAAACAGCTCGGAATTCCCTCAAACCACAACCAATCAACAGCTAAGAGCAAGGCATCCAACCTCCAAGGAGAAATCGAGCCAGAAACAACAACCACAGAAAGGCACGAACTCCAAGGCAGCCAGGAAGAATGGTATAGCCTCCAGGAAGGGTCGACCTTCTCCCAAAAATCAAAAACTCGATGAAAAATTCTAAAAACTCTCACAAAGGGTCGCCCTCCACAGAGAAACAGCATGAGCGAATACCTAGAATGAAATAAAATTTGATGGAGAAGCTATGAACAGAAATTCGCTTCAGCCATGTCAAACTAGCAACTCAAAAACAAGCTATACATCAGCATCCTATCTGGAAACATTAGAATTGAAGCTCTATTTGCACCTCTGTGTGAAGTACAGTCTCATATAACCACCTAGGAAGCCATAGTTTCAAGCCCGAAGGATGGATTGATTTGCTAACCTCCCCCTTAGCCAGATTTTGGATTCAATCCAACAGCATAACTTTACTTTCAAAATCTAACATAATCAACTCTCCCAAAAAGCATCAAAATATAAGCTTCAGTTGGGCAAATGAAGCAACTTGTAACTCTCAGCAAGAACTCTTCCAATTCCTCCAAGGGACGTCACCTCTAAACATTCACTTTATTTTTGAATTAATAAAATATTAATCAACTTCCTTTAGGCATCCAATTTTCAAGTTGCAACAATAAAACATTTATCAAAATATTAAATACTCAAATCGACCCCTTTATGTCCCCTCTTTAAAGCAACGTGAAGTCATCAAGCCTAGGCGTGGGGTACAACTTCAAAACATAAAATTGACTAAGCATAAGACTCAGTCCAAAGAGGAAGCCAAGCACAACGCCAAAACTGAAACTGATAGATTGCCAAAAATAAGATGATGACTTGAGCTGACTACGGATGATGCCACTGCCAAAAATAGTCAATGCAAAAAATAGTAAGTTCACAACAAAACCAATAGAAAGTTGAACTAAGCTGAAAACATGACTTACTGAAAGTGGAAACCCTAATTTTGCACATCTGAGTAGCCTACGGATTTCCAGAAATAGGCTATCAGTCCACAATGAGATCATCACTAAGAAGGGGACATTACAAAACACTTGCCAAAAGTCAAACTAACTTTTCATCTCATCCATCCATTTCATACTACATCTCCAAATCCTATCCATTCACATAAAGATGTTGCCCTAATCAAATCCTAAACCTAGCCGTTATCCCTCATGTGACACTTGTCACATGACTACAACTTTTGATCCAAGCCCTAATCCTCATTCAATCCTAGCCATCCATTAACCAATTTATCATGGCCCTTGATTTGCCTCATGAAAATTCTATAAATTAGAGGCTTCATCCCATCTGGGCATCTTCTCTCATCCTTGAGGAGACTGTGGGACCTTCCCAAACCTATTGCAGCTATCAGGTTCTTTTATATTACTTGAAATTTATTATAGAGTGATGTTCAACAATAAAACTTTATGAATACCTTATTCACATTTATTAGTTTAATTTTGACTGCAATAAAAGATTCAATCAGCCTTAGTTATTTCAAATATTGTTGTAATGTCCCCAATTTCGCAAGCATCAGAGTTCGGTGGATTTAGCCTATTCCTGGCGCTCATAGGCTAATATGTCTGGTTAGAGGGTCCCTTTTGGCAGTGATCAGTGGTTTTTCTCCTCCAGCGCCTCGTGTGGGTTCAAGCTTAACCTTTGGTTGACTCAGTTTCACATACTTACTATTTATAGTAAGTCACTGTTCAGGGTTTCTATTTTTAGACGGTCATCCGATCACTTGGAGAACAGGGAGAGTCGACTCCTGGTTCAAACGGCATAGCAATCTTATAAGTATTTCATGAGATATTAAAGTTTAAGTGACTTAAGTGATTTATTTAAATATTTTAATGTTATTATAAAGTTATAAAGTAACTTATAATAATAAAGTCACTTTAAATTTTAATAAAGTGCGTTAAGTGGAAAATTAAAGTGGGAATATATCTTTTATCCACATTGACAAGGGAAGTGTTTGAGCTCTCAGAAGAAAAGAATAAAAGGAACTCAAGAGCTCATTCTTTGACATCCAGATTTGATATTTGTCTTATGATTTCTCTTTGGCGTTTGGAGAAGGGAGCCCTAGGGTTTTTGCCAGCGTATCGGCATTGAAGAGCGTAGCTGCTTCATTGCAACAACATTCTGAGGTTGTGAGATATCAGCTGAAGGTGCTTAACTGTTGGCTTCATTCAGAGGTCAAGTTTGTGCTTCATCGGATTTACATGAAAGTTTAGAATAAGGGTCTTCATCTTTCAATATCAGAAGATTGTATTCCGAGTATGCTCTATTGTAAAAGCTTTTCAAAAGTGAATCAATAAAATTATCTTATTGCTGCAATAGGGTTATATTTACATTTCTAGTATTTAATTTCATGCCTGACATTATATTTCAAAAATACACAATAAAAGCAAATATACAGAAAAACACAACAAATTCAAAAAACCCTCATCAAAAGTACAGAGTCTCAAAATTGGAAGAACTAGGGTTCTTTACAGTGGTATCAGAGCCTCAATCTTGCCATCTTGTGTTGAGTAAAATTTTCTAGAAGAAAAAGAAAATTTTCAGAATTCAAAAAATAAAAGAGGGTTTTCAGCTTAAAAAAAAAAAAAAATTCTCAGAAAATCAGGGGTTGAAGGACTTATGAGAATCTGGTTTATATCATACTGAAATCTATTTTGAAGTTGCAACTCTAAAGAACAAAAATCGTGACTGGAATAGAAGCACAGCTATCTGAATGAATTCATCATTCAATTATTGCTAATTCATTGGGGACGCAAGAGATATATCTCTACAGATGAGATAAACAGAAAGGACAAATCGGGGTTAGCAAGGCTAAATACGAATTTCCTAAGGGAGCTGTAGGGTCTAATTGAAGAGATAGTTTCAAGTCAGACGCAACTTCAGGAGGGTCTGACGCAGCTAGTCATATATCCAACTCTGACAATTTTAATATTTAACATTGGGTGGCGATTATTGTTTTGGAAGACTTGAATAAATAGAACATCGGATACTGAGTTTAAAAAAAAAAAAAAAAGTACAAATTATATTTAAGTCCCTTTTGGAGCAGTCGATTCTATTGTTGCAAATCCTACGATTTTGGAGACATTTGATCTTTGTTGGAGAAAGAGACAAAATTGTGAGAAGCAAATAAGACAAGGGAAAGAAAGAGAAGTGTGATTTATCTTCACCTATCGGGAGCAGCTTCCAAAAGTAAATTCGCAGCTCCAAAGGTAAATGCACTGCCTAGTGGTCAAGAAACAAATTGACCTTTGAAGAAAACGTTGGAGACTCCCCTAGCAGTTTTGACGCCTATTCCACCAAGGTCGATTTCAAAAGGAAAAGATTTGTATCACCCAAAACAATTATTGGGAGCAGCTTCATATTCCTGAGGACATCTTTATGAGCTGGGAATAAGACAAATTAAGTTGTTGGATAAAGACAAGAAGATATGACAAAATATTTGTATGAGGCGGATTGAAGCTACAGATAAGTCTAAATCGGAACTACTTAAGCTGGGCAGCAGAGAAAGACAAATTAGTGGTTTTATTCATGCCAGCGGTAAGAAACTAAGGAGTATTTATCTGTAGTCGACTCATCAAGGGAGTCTGACGTGGGGTCTTAAAGAATTTGAAAAATACAAGGTGTAAATCGAGAGTTGTCTGTTTGCTTGCAATTTGGATAAAAGACAAAGTTGAATTAATAATCTTGGGCGCAACAACTAATAGGAGTTCAGTGGGATCGATTATTGCTAAAGACAATTCATTCTGGGAGAAGGCGTCAAGCTCCACATGCATCGATTGAGCTCAAACATCACTTTTTCATCATCAGTCCAGTTGTGTTAGGACATTGGTTGTATAAGTTGTTGTCTCTATTTTAGTCTGAGTTGCATTATATGGAATCAACATATAGCACTGATAAGGAGCTTAAGAATTGCACCTGATATGTTTGTGAAAATGCCTTATGGCTGTAGATGTTGTTGCTAGTCGAGATTGGCATATGTAATGAAAATCATCCATGTTTGAGTCAATCAAATAGAACAATCAGTATTGTAGATGTTGGAGTTTCATTTTAGCATATATAAGGAAGTCACTATAGCATCATTGTTGCAAAAGTATGACAAAATGCCTCATTACTATAGATGCATATCTACTTGAATTTCAGTTATCATATTATTAGAAAATCAGAGTTCTTTTTTATTAGATTGGCAAGCTTGGACAGCAAAATGGTTGTCATGGCTTCTAAATTTGTTGATAAGGTAATGGTTGCTTATGAGGAATATATAGCATTTCCAGATAAGGTCAAAGGTCGTCTAAACTTCGAGCAATATATGGAGCATCGGATGGATTATAACAAGCAAAGAAGCAAATCAAAGAAATGTGAGCAGCTAAGTGTTGAGAGCACCTTCAATAATATTCAGCAAAAACTTATGCTTTCACAACAAAGATTAGCTCATAGCTTGCAGCAGTCTGAAGATTCTATTTCAAGACGAAAATCAGCGCAAAACAAAAAGAAAAAGTTGTGTTTCTATTGCAAAGGGCCTTACGATGCAAACCATGATTGTCTTTTGAGACCTAAGGGCAAGGCGAATAGAATAATGAGGGCACCCTATGAAGATTCACAACCTGAAAAATCCAACCAGCAAAGTAATCATGAAGAATCTGAGTCAGAACATGAGATCTCTACAGATGAAGTATCTGAAAGTCTCTTTGATGTGTTTGGGTTAAAAGGGAATAAATCAGTAGATCATGTTGAAACTGAAGTGGTTATTGATAAGGAAATTTTACATCATGATAATAGTATGGTGGAGCTACAGAATGATATTCACAACATTCCAAAGGTTATTATCAGCACTGCTAACAGTTCTGATTTTCATGACAGCAGTGATAAAACTTTCCAACAGCATGAGACAGCAGTGATTTCACATGTGCAAAATACTTCTATTGAGTTGCCACATGAAGGTACTCAAGATTTGGGTACTGATGGTGCAATGTGTGATATGGGTTCATGTCATGATGAGTCTCATTTTTCAGATCAGATCTTAGAAAATAAGTTAGAAGGTTCATATGTTGACATGGAATCTCAGGATCATGAGTTGGAAGGTGATACAGTTACATTGGGAGTGGAAGTGTGTGAAGATACTGTCATATCAGCAGTTTCTACTTTATCAATTGAACCTTTCTTTTAGGTACATAGCAGCAATACCTTAGTTGTTGATGGGTGCATTGATGATAGCACACATGATGTTGTTGATCATGAGGTGAGTGGTGAGGATTCAGCCTCTTACTATAGTGCGTATTTGGGTGGAAATGATGAGTCATAGGGGTATCATCATCTGGCGGGGCAATTGAAGGTTAGTGATGATATGATTGTTACCACTTTGGAGCATTTTGATGTTGCTCGACAGAAGTTGGCGACCTATGGTTGGAGTACTCCTATGTCAGATGAGCACGGTGATAGTAGTCTTTCCCTTGCAGAGTTCCATACACTACAAGAAGCTATTGGATTAATGAAACATAATTATTTGCAGTTACTTGTTGATAGGAACTATCTTCTCGAGTGAGATGGTATTTGCTATGATGTGCTAAAGGGGAAAGAGGAGGAGGTTGACGAGCTCACTCATGAGCTTGAGGTGACTATGGACTCATTGCAGAGCACCCAGTTGGCCCTTTAGGAGTCACAGTCATGGCTGGAGGAGCTTATCATGGAGTTGAGTTTGGCACAGTCTCCACCAGCTGCAGTTACAGTATAGTTTTCTACAGTCACAGTTGGTCATGATTTGTCATCCACGAGTTGTAGTGAGGATGTGGTAACATCCATTCCGGATACAGGGCAATTGACTCAGTTGAGCTGAGTACTTTGATTGAGAGCAGCAGAAAACCACATGTTACATTAGGCTCCCTTGTGGTCAGTACTATGACAGATGATGCAAGACTGATAGCTGATAGCTCTTGTGTGGTTGTGGTGGATTCTCTAGAGAGTTGTGTGTTAGTACACAACGCTACTCCATCATCTTCACCGGGGACTTGCAGAGTGTCATCTAGTTGGGAGTATGGCTCTCATGTTGATTTTTTCCCTCTCCTGGAAGCAAATTTGTTACCTCATCCCATGCAGCTGATTTTGGATGCCAGCTTCTTGTGTCTCAGAGTTAGAGTGATCAACCGCCTGATTCCAGTATTGCTAGTGATGAGCACTCGATCGAGGTTGGACCATTTTATTGCAACTACACAGTGAGGAGTGCTCATCATTTTTCTTTTGATCCACACGCAGAGGACTTGATGATGCATCGATGTGGATTGGCTCCGAGATTATACCATCTGTTGTGGGATGGGAGTTTGCCATCTTTAGAAGACGGGATTAGCGGCTATAAGTACCCGACTCAGTTCATTGTGGAGAATTACTTGCAGGGACAGCAATCAGTTATCCATCATGTAGTTATGTATCCGACAAGGTTTGCTACTTCTATGTTACAGAGTGACTATGGTGTCAATTGGCATGATGGCTTGGCTAGTTATCACATCCATTGGAGTTTAACAGAGGACAAAGAGAGAGTGGGTATGGTAGATGCTTCTAGATGTTCTTATCTCCACATGACAGATGGAGGTGAGTTCAGATTGTATTGGGATCTAGGTGGTGACGGGTTTGGCATTAAGTATTCGATGGGTCCCATTGGGTTACTTCACCACTCTCAGCATAGTGAAGTTGGAGGCAATAGAGCGCAACGGAAGTCTAAGGAAGGAAGACACGGTAGACCTTCATTCTGGGTTTGGGATCCAGGGATAGCTTGCACAGTTGTGTTTTTGCTGATGCCATAGGAGAGAGTTAGAGATGTATGGGACACTCCACAGTTCTTCTTTTGGGCCTTCCGAGGAGTTGGGTTTCATTGCAGTAGAGATTGCTTGGGGACAAGCAATTTCAGGGAGGGTGAACTGTAATGTCCCCAATTTCATGAGCATCAGAGTTTGGTGGATTTAGCCTATTCCTGACCCTCGTAGGCTAATAGTCTGGTTAGAGGGTCCCTTTTGGCAGTGATCAGTGGTTTTTCTCCTTCAGCGCCTCGTGTGGGTTCAAGCTTAGCCTTCAGTTGACTCAGTTTCACATACTTACTATTTATAGTAAGCCACTGTTCAGGGTTTCTATTTTTAGACGGTCATCCGATCACTTGGAAAATAGGGAGAGTCAACTCCTAGTTCAGACGGCATAGCAATCGGACAAGTATTTCATGAGATATTAAAGTTTAAGTGACTTAAGTGATTTATTTAAATATTTTAATGTTATTATAAAGTTATAAAGTAACTTATAATAATAAAGTCACTTTAAATTTCAATAAAGTGCGTTAAGTGGAAAATTAAAGTGTGAATATATCTTTTATCCCACATTGACAAGGGAAATGTTTGAGCTCTCACAAGAAAAGAATAAAAGGAACTCAAGAGCTGATTCTTTGACATCCAGATTTGATATTTGTCTTATGATTTCTCTTTGGTGTTTGAAGAAGGGAGCCCTAGGGTTTCTACCAATGTATCGGCATTGGAGAGCGTAGCTGCTTCATTGCAATAGCATTCTGAGGTTGTGAGATATCAGGTAAAGGTGCTTAACTGTTGGCTTCATTCAGAGGTTGAGTTTGTGCTTCATCGGATTTACATGAAAGTTTAGAATAAGGGTCTTCATCTTTCAATATCAGAAGATTGTATTCCGAGTATGCTCTATTGTAAAAGTTTTTCAAAAGTGAATCAATAAAATTATCTTATTGCTGCAATAGGGTTATATTTACATTTCCAGTATTTAATTTCATGCCCAGCATTATATTTCAAAAATACACAATAAAAGCAAATATACAGAAAAACACAACAAATTCAAAACACCCTCATCAAAAGTACAGAGTCTCAGGATTGGAAGGACTAGGGTTCTTTACAATTGCAAATATATATATATATAAGGAATATTTCATGGTTATAGGAAATGTATAGGAGACACAAAGAAACTTCATCTAAATCTCCTAATGTATGGAGACATCTCCATATAGGTCACTAAGATGAGGACATATTTCTAGTTAGGGAGACTAATACCGAAGGTCAAGGTATGAGTGTCTTGGTAACTATGTGACAAGGGCATAAGCTGAGGCCACAATACATTCCCCAAAGTTTGTGGTAGTCAACACAAGGTGGTTCTTGCAATTTGTGAAATGGACATGGCAAAAGGTCATTATTGATTTTAAATTTTTAATTGTTGGCATTGGGCAAGAGATCAATGGGAAGAAGTTCAAATAAGTCACATTCCAACTACCATCTCCCTATCTAGATAATAACCAAAGCATAAATTGTAATTGATGAGCAAGTAGCATTCAGATGTGCCCAATCAAGAGTGCAAGTAGAGATTTTAAGTGATTTTTTAATTATTTTGGCAGTTTTCAAAGGCAAAATGACTTGAAGATTAAACACCTAAGATTGAGGTTGATTTGTTTAAGAACTAAATATTTATCATAGGTTTTAGAACCACAAAAAATATTAATCCCATTAAATATGTTATGACACAATAGACATTGTGACGAAATGAATGTGGATAATTTCCTTCTTAATTATATTAGGGTACATAAAATTGAAGTCATCATATAAAGCCAAACTTGTGTCCAAATAATCCAACTCCATGAATAAGTTGTTATTCATCATTTATCTATATAACTATATAATTTGCAATCAAAATGTAAAATCTGACATATATAGTAACATTATAAACTTACAATGGAAAACAGTGGCTAATGTTACTGAGAGTTGAGACACTTTGCTAATTGATGAAATTAAACTTTAAGAGATGCAACAAAATTTAGGATAATAGCCCACTAGAATTCTTCGTGGAAATGAAACAAATGCAAGACCCATTAGCATGAGGACATCCTTTCCATCAACCACTTACTGTATGGAAATAATCCATCAACTTGTAAGTTTCACTAGCTGCATCACCTTTGTAGAACAAAATTTATGATCTTCACATGTAAATTGAATATATTCTAATTCAAAATGGAATCAAATGTCAACGCTACAGACCCAGAGAAATACATCACCAGAAAGAACTCTGGAACCAAAAAAAGAACAAACATGTGCAAAGAGGCCAGAATGACAACTAGAAGTCTATATGTATGTAAATCAACCTGACATGCAAGATCACGTCCATTCCTTCCCAAACGTATGCCTAAGTTTGCAACACCCCTACTCATTGGAAAGCCATGACAATGAAGTTCGTTATCATCACCTTGTTCTGATAATAAATTGTAACAGCAACCAATGCTAATGAGTGTTTTCACCTCTTCGCATTCCAAAAATGCTCTGTAAAACATACATGCATACCTTGGGTTTAGTTTATCATCAGAAATGAAAATGTATACTTTATAAAAGAGCAGTAAATAAAACCTATGCATAAATTATAACATAAAAGATCAAATTCAGATAAGAAAATTTTCCAAAGAAAAAGTTCAATAAACAATCCTTTAAAAATGTCAAAACAATAGCATGAATCAATATATAAGGGATATTAATCTAGGCATGCGTGCCAGCACGAACCTAAGCATTGTCACTGAAAGATCCCCACAAGCATGAAGCCCAGAAAGAACTAACGAGGATTCTGTTCCATTCATATTGTATGGAACAGTCTCTCCACTTTCTCTTGCTGCAAAATCTTTTAGTGAAGATGTACCTTTAAACTCACTTGTATCATCATCAATCGGAGAATTTTCCCGATAACTTTTTGATGCTATAGACAAAGATGAGCCTAGTGCTTTGCTCAATTTCACTAATGATTCACTACAAAGAACCTGTGAGGTGACTGTTTGAGGCACATGTAGATGATGATGATCTGCCATGTCAGGAAAGCATATCACTCAATCAGAATAGATACTTCTTAGTAAAAAATTATTAAGGAAACAATCCAAATGCTAATTGGACATTACAAATTCCTTACCCAGATGTGAATTTCGCATCCTAGCTTGGTAGTGCCTCTTAATTCGTTCTGCCCGTTCATTTGTTACAGTTGCATGGTGAAGAGAAGCATCCAAAGCTATTACGGGAAATTGATATTCAAATGATAGAACTTGTGCAAGATAACCCTAATATTTTAACTTCAACAGGATTAATCCCAAACAAAACCTTTAACATGTGAGCGAAAGAATTAAACTGAACTTCTTTACAAAGATGAAATAATTAAAAGTGATGACCAGTTGCGGAAAAGTATTGTTGGCATCCAAAAAAATTAGAACCATCATGCAAGGATCAATCAAAAGATTACTTGTCCAGATCCCACATCAATTATGCAATGTGCTCCAGCTTCATTTGCAATCCTTTGAATGACTGAAGCGAGGACTTCAACCTACATGTAGCACATTAACATCATGTGTTTCATATTATAGCCAAAAAAAAATTATTTTCTACCTGCCACAAGATAGAGATACAGCTATATAAATTAAAACAAGAACCTCACTTTTGAAACAAAGCAGTCATGATAAGAAAGGAAAATAAGCTCTAGCTGCCCATGATGGCATTCTAAGATGTTTTTCTTCTTCAAGAAATTAGGAATCTCGAAAGCATTCACTAGCAAAATGACAAAGTAAATCTCCAGTGTTCTTTAAACTGAAGGAAACATACCTCATGTCTCTTCTTAGAATTCATGCCTTGAGCCAAAACATTGCCAATAGAAGGTATGGACAAACCAGGAAAGTGCTGCAAAGTATAAAAAGAGAGAACAGGCAGGATGAGTTGGTCAGGTTGTCTCTCTTGATCATTCAATGATAAATTTCAAAGCTAATGGCAAAGAAAACCATAATAATATTTCCTGGTCACTATATGGTATACTATACAATTCAAAATATAAGTATCTACAAGGAAGAACCAACATTCAGGTTGGAAATATCATGAAGCCTTATTAAACGAGTCTTCCAAATGACAGCCATGAATATCTCTCTGGAAAACATCCCCATAATTTTACTGCACTATGTTGTTACACTATAAGCAAGATATGCATGAGTTGTCTCTATGCAATCCAATCAACATTATGCACTGCAGTCCCATACTTTAGCAGCGTACATTACTATGCCTCTAAACAAAACACAGTATGGTTAATAATTAGTATATGCATTAAGGAAAATGGAAAGACGTGAAGGCAATAAGCCCACTATGCAGAGACTCAAGAGTGTTACAATCCAGCCTAAGCCTTTCCTTCACAATGAAACCACTTATTATAATTTCAGGATAGTGGAGGATTGTCTCAACATGAGGCCAAGAAGGATACCTACGTCAAAACACAGAGAAATGGGATGACATTGAACAAAATCACAATAATTTATGAGTAATAACATCGCAATTATACCTATTTTTCATAATTAATTACTTTGATAATATCAAGGAGTCAAATCCAGTAAGAATTTCTCTACCTTGACAAACCTACTCCTACCTGCATTAAATTTCCATTCTTTCAAAATTAGGGCCAACTGGGTCAAACTGCACGAGGTCAGCCCTTTGTTGACTTATATTTCATACCTACTTGTAGCAGGATGAAACCTTATCATACATTCAAGATTCTCATAATAAAGCAGCACACACTTCAAAAAAAAATCCATTTAAGATGTTCTCAATTTGATGTTGTCTATGGAAAGCAAGCCTAGGATAAAGTAAGGGCATATTAAGAAACATCAAAGGCCAAAACAATCATTGAGAGAATAAGTAAAGTACACGTCAATGCAATAAAAAACAACTCCCTAGAGAAGATCAAATAAGTGTTGTACAGGATGGTGTACATGCACTCCAAACACTATAGAATGAATCTATATGTTAGAGGGCCCAATTATTTGAGACCCTTTAGTCAACACCTACACAAAAGGGCTCTCAAGTTATTGACAAGACATGCCATAATCAGAATAGAAAAGAGTACCATTTCCAATGATTTAGCTATATTCACGTATAGATTACAATGCTAAGCAATCAGGTTGAAGCCATTTAGAAATGGATACTAGAAAAATACCGTTGATAACGCATTCAAGTCAAATATTTGTGCCACAATAAACCATCCATGTTGGATGGAGAGGAGGAAGGGAAAGCATTTCCTTCTATTGTAAACTTTTCACTGGATGCAACAATAGAATTACAAAATGTTTACTAAAGAAGTTCAAAAATGTAAAAAAGAGAAATAGAATTGGCAAATTGTTTACTAAGGAGCAATTCACAAGCAAGAAAAAATGATTCTCAATAGAAGAGGTGGAGGAATTTTTTCCTCGACTTCCTAATAACCAAGCATTTGTGAGACCAAAAGCCTTCCACTTAGGAACTATCATCCAAAATTGATCAATACTGTCAACACAAATGTGGAATGAGATGGAAAACAACATGCAAAAGAACACTCGTCATTTTTAGGCACTCATTTGAGATGCCAACTATATTAGAAGGAGATCAAAGTTATTTTCAAAAACCTAGTAAATCCTACCTAAATGTTCAAGGGAAATCAAGGATAGGTATCCATGGGAGGTATTCCAACTATCAAATTGAGAAAAGAAAGAATTGTGACAACCCTATCTATTGGTGTTGTCTCAGATCTGATTTCAAGCAATCATGTCTCTATTAGCATTTCCATTGGCACCTTTCAATGTGACACAAAATGGAAGAAATGTGTGGTAAAGCCACTCTTCAAATTAAAAGGGGAAGCTCCTTGTAAATAAGAATTAACATAAAAATGGACAATGTTCACAATCTTTGTTATGTATTTTATGGGCTGATTTAGAGTATACAATGCAAACTAACTAAATAAAAAGCCTATCTTTTTGTTTTCTTAATCTAGAGCACAAGGCACTTCCACACATCAGCACAAGAGAAGACTTTTGGGTTTAATGATTGAATGAAATCCCTACAACTACATGCTTGCATTGACCGACTACAAGTAGAGATTGAACAATACAAGCACACATACAGATTGAATAGGTTAGAACACATAAACACAAACACTATGGTAAATTAACTAAAGGGAATGATGCCACCATTCCAACTTCAATTAGACCTGTGATACAAAGCTTGCAGATTTGAAAAAAGCTATTCAATCTACTTTAGCAAATGTTACAAGACATCTCAATAAACATTTAAAAGTAAGATACGTGTAATTGATTTCATTGAGTGAATAACCAATTCTGGATAACAATAACACTTGGTGAATAGTAATTTTAACAACACGCAAACATGAGAATTACCATTCCTCTTATATAAGTGCAAAATAGCACATATTAGTTATTTATACTGTTTACAAAACAATTGCATGAAAGTAAATGAAAGAAATTGACTAAATCTCAATTCTAGCTAGGACTACTTACTTGACATGCAAAATTTAGTATAAAATAATCCTATCCACTAATTCCAATTCTAACACATGCAACTACTAGTTAAACTGATGGTTAAAATTATTACAATTTATCTCTTGAAAGCTCGCATCTCTCGCATGACAAGATAGATGATCTAACAATAGCCAACTCTAGGCTATAAATAGAGGTAACTAAGAATTGTGAAAAGCTAAATATGATAGCTTTGGCTAAAATAGCAAACCTAGAACATACTCTTCTCCTCAAAAATAGAAAACGCTAAAAATAAACTTTTGGAAAGTGGCTCTAGGGATGATTCTGATGAAGCTTTTCACGGCGGATCCTCTATTCCCACAAAGTCTAGAATATCCTCTGAAACACTTTGAAAATTTAACTATTCAATGAACAGCCTACTTGACTCTGAAAATTCTCCCATTCACTCCTCATTGAAATCTACAACTCTAAATACTCTTCTTCTTATTGCATCAAATCTTGACTGAAAATCCCAACTTTGTATGCTGTAAAACCTTGATTTGTATTCTGAAAACTATGAAAGAAAAATTTTCTGTTGATTAATAATCAATGTTTCAATATTTTGTTCTTCCTTTCTACTGTGACAGAATGTTGCTGCCGTACCTGTTGATGAATTTCTGAATATATAAAGAGTTTATACCTTTTATCACAACCCACTCGTATCTTGAGAACTGATCCTTCATTAAAAAGAGATTTGTTCTAATTTTGAAAAGTCACATCTCTTTTTTATGTGATGCCTTGCTCTCTGAAAATAGCAAATTTCTTTTGAATAATTTAAGAGCAGACTTTGTCTTGTCATGGCACATTATCTATGTATAGTATTTGTCATATATAGAGCTGGTTAACTAGCTTGGAGGATGCAGAAAAAAGCAGTGACAATTTGAAAAGGTGGTGGAGATTAGAATAGGACAAAATCATGCCCATACAAGACAAAACCTGTTTAAATGAGATGCAATATTCTAATCCACATCGTAGCTTCACCTTTTGACATGGCTGCTGACTTTATTGACTTGTTTTGTGCACCTTCTAGTAGACTTTCTATTCCTTGGATAGGCACAATTCTTTGCTGCAGGAGTACCAAAGGTCCAAACATGTGCACCCTCATCAACTTTGAATTATTCTCCTTTGCTGGGCACAATATTTTGAACTTGACAGTAGCTTTTTCAAAAGAAAGCACCTTTCAAAAAGTGCACTGATTTATTAATATTTTGTAGGCACAATTCTTTGCTGCAGGAGTACCAAAGGTCCAAACATGTGCACCCTCATCAACTTTGAATTATTCTCCTTTGCTGGGCACAATTTTTTGAACTTGACAGTAGCTTTTTCAAAAGAAATCACCTTTCAAAAAGTGCACTGATTTATTAATATTTTGTAGGCACAATTTTATAACTTTCACAAACAATTTCACAAAATGACAAAATTTTACAAATGGTACACTCAGGCAGAAAAGACAAACAGAATCAAAAAGAGTGTTGAGTTTATAGTTTAAACTTAGACATGGTTCTCATATTTTGATCGCCACCTTATGAGTCATTTGAAAAAGCTGTCACTTCATAGGCTAACAAAGACTTTTCTATTTTCATTGGATTGGCATCATTTTATGCTGACCAGGTGTGATGAACTCTACCCAGGTTTGTAATAATAATTTTAATTTCCTTGCTGTTCCCGGTATATACCCACTGATTTATAGTTTGGAATTTTTGTATTGATGCAGTATAAGTTGCTTTCAGAGGTTGAACAATGATATGGCTTAAATACAAATAGTCAAGTAGAACAAAGAATAACAACCAGAGCATTACAAGAACACAGAATATTTATGTTGCAGACCATATAATCGTTCCAATGGAGTATCAAGACAGTTTATTATACTCAGCCAAATTGCATTACAGAAGATTATAAATAATCCCAACGCACAGATAATGCTCAAATACAGAAAATGATATTCTGATTAATAGGACATACCCATGATGTTGTACGAGTCGATCAGCCAATGGTGATGGATGATAGCACCAGCAAAATATTCTTATACAATTCTGGAATGAACTATGGCCGTTCTTCTATGACAACCGGTCAGAATAGGAGTCCGGGTAATGGAAATACATGACCAGCTTCAGCAAATAACCATGTTTCATATATCAGTATTGGCCCGCATTCACTAGCGCCAAAGACTATTCACGATACAGGTTGAGGCAGATCGATCCTGTGTAAGGGGCCAACACTTCCGTTGCAATGATAATTATTGTTGTACCCAAAATTAATTTTTTGGCATTCTGTATAAATTGAGCTAAATCTTGTTAAAATGCCATGTTAAGTCAGTTTTAGGTCAAACCAATCATAGAATCTTGGTGGGTTTCTGTCAAAGAACACACGTGCAAAATTCTGAAAATTTGAAAATTAGGGTTTTTCGCCCCTATTTTCAGGGAAACCCCCGAAAATAGGACCTTCCCAGAAATGATTGAAAATGATTTTGATAGGATTAAAAGGCTTCACGATCACATTGGTCAAGTCAGAATCATCAAAAGACATGTTTTACTCTGGTGGGTCTATTTCTATTTTTCAGGAACAAAGTTAGAACCTCTGCAGCCATTAATGGCAGATTGGCCAGTACCAGGTGCTGAAAGTTAAACTCCAAAAGCTTCAACGACGCAACCATGGCGGAAAAGGTCAAAAATGATGCTGTTTGATGAAGGAGATTCCTGAAAGTGAAAAAGGTCAAAATTTGACTAACTCTGGAAACGTTACGAAGGAGAAAACTCAAAATGCTGAAAAGAGCCTTTTTCAAGCAGGGGCGCCCATGATCTTTGAGGGTCAAATGCAGTCAGTAAGATCATCCAAAGCAGTCATTCTTGACGTTTGATTGCTGGCTCGACAGTGAAACAAACATCTAGATCATCCGATGAATAGATCACAAGCAGCTGCTGACAAAGCAAAAAGAGGCAGTTGAGGAAATGTCAGGAAACCACAGTTAACGGCGAAGTTCTAAGAAAAAAGAGCCTTTCCAAAAGAAAGGCGCCCTTCTTTCTTGACCTCCAGATGCTGATAAATGACAAAAGGCTTCCAGGATAACCTTCTCAGCCCAAGTAGATCTCGGAAACGCAACTGCAAGCACCAACATCTGACGAAGCATTCAACGGATAATCCAGATCAAAGTAGGCAACTTTTCAGATGAAGAGGATCAGGCCAAAAGGTAAAAGCGCCCTTTTCAAGGAGGAGCCCTTGAATAAAGGAACCCTAAAATAAGATCCAGGTTTTCTGAAGTCAGTCATTCTTGGCAGAACAGAGCTGGGTACCTGATGAGACATCAAGCGAAATCATCTGACTCTCCGATCAACGAGAAATCCAGATCAAAGCACGAGAGGTCATTTCAAAAGGCTGAAGAACGAGGTTTGAAAATTCACTAAGGCATTAGCAAAAGCGCCTTTCCTTGGAAAAGGCGCCCATTCTTTTGAAGCCCTAAACTCAGCTTTTCATCATCATATCTCCCAGGCACTTCTTTCCAGTTTGGATCCAGCTCCGCAGTGAATGTGTTCGCAACATCTCAGGATCAACAGATAACGCTAGATTCAAGATCAAACAGAGGGCTTTCAGGAGAGAAAATATTTAAAAGTTTGCAAGAAACCAAAAGGGACGCCTAAAGAAGTCAAGGGTCAATTTGTTGACTAAGTCAAGAGCTTTTTGAGTTAAAGTTGGCTAAAACACTCCACGATTGGTGGAAATCACCTTTTCAACTTTAGATCAAGCCAAAATCACCTTTTGAGCTTGAGTTAGGTCCCCAAATTTGTGGATCTGAAGCTTAAACATATATATTCAAGGTGAAGGCGTCCCATTTCATTATTTCATTGCAGGTTAAGAGATCAAGATTAGCCACAAGCTCTCAAGGACGCCATTAGCAGATCTGAACAAGGTTTTCATCCGTTCTTCAATTTTTCTTGCAGATCTGAAGCAGAGGAGGATTGCTATTTTGAGGATTGGACCCAGAGATAATTTTTCAGGGAATCAGATAAAACTTCCAATCCACCTTCTGTCTATTTCCTCTCTTCTGGTCTTAGGTTTTCTTGCATTTGACAGAAAAAGCAGCAGGCTACATCAGATCAGATCAACTGGGTAGATTCAGCATTATTTTTGAGAAACCCATCTCGACAAATTTTCCAAAATCAGAAACTTGCTGCCCCTATTTTTGGGGTTTTTTCGAAAAAGTTTCAGAATCAAATTTTGAGGAACTGGGTTTGTTCAGCATTGAAGCACGAACAAAACCCATGTGCCAGATTTTTTCCGGAAAAATACTTCTCGGCGAGGCGCTATTTTCAAGGGTTTCCAAAAATCATCTGAACAAGGTCAAGATTACAGTCAATCTTTAAGTTTTTCAAGATGCAGTACTCCCAGGTACAATACGAGACCAAGACGGTCTTACTCCATGATTACTTGAAAACAGTTGACACAAATTTACACCAAGTAAATCCAGTGGTTGATTTGGAGCAGCTAGAAGGCATGAATCAAATCACATTGCAGAATATTGAAGAATCAGGTTGTTGCAGGCCGCATCAATTCCCATCACACTACAGAGCGTAGAGCTTGTAATCGCTTGTATCAAGCATTACAATCCTACCACCAGAGAAATCAGAGCAGCAGATGGAAGAATTGTTTGCAGTCTAAAGCCTCAGGATATCGAACGGTGTTTTGATATTCCATCATGTCCTAACAGCAAAGTCATATCAGTGACGGAATGTGAGAGGGCATTTGAGACAGCTAAGGACAAATGTCAAAAGGTTATGGCTGAAAAATGGCTAAAAGTGACAAAGGCAAGCTTGCCTAAGCCGTTGGGACGAGGAGAATGTAAAGATGAGTACGCAGTGTTAATCACTCTACTCAATAGAATCACTGGAGAAGAAGATGGTCGTCAATTCCAGCCATGGATGTACTATATCATTGCTAAAATCATTGGCAAGAGGGAATATTATGACTGGGCCACTTTGATTAGTGACACACTCCACCGACAAATCACTGGGTATCTGGAAGCTCATAGGTTCCACATGTGCTCTTACCTGGTATACTTGATAGCCTTCCAAGGTGAATTCAGGTTATTGAACAATGTGGGAACCTTAGGTGTGCAGAAGGTTCACGAACATTTCGCACGTCTTGAGTTTACTCAAGCGGAGCGACACTTCAAGAGAACAAGTGATAACTTCATTATGCACACAGTACGTGAGCTTAACCATGAGATGCACGTGCGTATTTCACAGACAGCCAGAGAGGCAATGGCGGATTGGGCGGATTGGTTCATCCAATTCCCTACGTTCTCCTACATACGCGTGTATGGCTACATTGGCCACCCCGCCATGCTACCAAGATACCCTTCAGATAGGGTAGTCTTCATGGAATTCCTGAGACAGTTGTCCGAGGTTCATGTCTACTTGCGCTTGAAGAGGAAGACAGCTGTTAACTTTCCTGTTGAGATGGGACTATATAGATGTGGATTCGCGGCAGATGCTAAGATGATGAGTCAGGAAACAGCGAGGTTTAACCTCAAGTATCTCATTGATAGAAGATCCTATGATCCCAGAGGACTCTATGCAGCACACCTCGAGCAACACTCGTCACATAAGTCTTCTATGGAAGATTATTGGGTAAATTGCAAAGACGAGTATGAAGTGCGAAGAAGGAACTACAGCAGGTTCAAACTCCACAAATTGCTGACTTTATGTCAGCATACATCGAGGGCCTGTCCGATGATGAAGGGGAAGTCACTCTCCCCTCATTCTTCGCAGATTCAGTTGACTCCCAACCGCTCCGAGAGTGGATTGGTATGCCAAAGAAGACACGTCTATAGAAGAAAGAATGAGTAGAGTGGTTAGAAATAGCCAACTCTATCTCGACAGCAAGAAATCAAGGAAGGTGATACCTCATAGAGCAGAGCCACCATAGGTTCAGTCTACACCACCTTCCACTTTAAAAAGGAAGCCTAGGCAGAAGCAATGGTGCAATCCTCCCCGAGGGATGAGGATGTCAAAGCCTAGAACACAGAGGACACTAGTGGAGAAAGCCACACATAGTCCTGAAATAATCACGGGTATTGCTGCCCCAGAACACAGAGTAGAGACTGCTACCCCTGATTATTGAGAAGTTATCAGAGGAACCAATGATAGTTGTTGAAGGAGCCGATGTTGAATAACCAATGGCGAGAAGCAACAATAGTAGAAGCATGACGAAGCGGTGCACATTGTAGGCAGGCATATTATCACGATTACAGCCCGGTCACAAGTCCTCATCGACTTGGATTTGCCACCGAGAGACATTGCTCCAGCACAGTCTCACACATCTAGCATACAAGGGCCTCACGTCCCTCCTAGCGAAGTTCGCCGAGATTCTATTTGGCTTGAAGGATTCCTAGGAAGAAAGAGGGAAAAACCCTCCTATGAACTTGACTTTACTGAATTCGATCACGTCCCACAAGACACGTCGGCGAAAAGGTTGAAGAATCAAGTTCACATAGAAAGGAATGCAGAGTGTGAGATCAACATAGAGACTGCCGCTCCACCAGTAGAGAAAAGCATACACGAGGTCCAAGTAGGAGACTACACTTTGTCTAAACTTAACCTCGGGAAGACTACACGACAGGTGGAGGCAGACCTTCTTGGAATAGCCTCGGTGAGCGCACAAGAAAGAATGGCTAAGGATGGTAAAGAAAAAGCAGCCTTAAAGGCTGAAAATCAGAAACTGAGGTCTTACATAACCAACTTGATACATGGCACACCAAACGTCTCAGCCCTACCAGCAGGACTACTAGATCTCCCGGAACAAAGATCATGACAATTGATAACGACCGGCAAACACTTGAGAGAGATCAAGTGGAAGGTTTGTTCTCAGGGGTAGATGTATGCGCGGCAAATCTATGCGATTCGTGATAGAGCACATGGACTTCGTGCAAAGATCCAAAGAAATGTAACAAAGGACGCGTAAAAGAGGTTCGAAGATCTAAAGCAAATTGGCAGATTTGCAATTGGTATATCAATCAGTATACTCTGAGGAAAACAAGCAACATCTCTTTGCTTGGAAGGAACAATTGGCGTACAAGGTGAAAGCCTATGACGCTCATTCAGTAGAGTTGATTGATTACAGACGGGTGGTTGCCACTATTATCAACTTCGCAAGAATGTTGGTGATATCTTTCCCTTGCATGGAATATCAACGTGAGGGAGGAGAATAATGCTTCAGAGATGGTTACCGCATTTAATCAGTTCAGGGATGTCATCCGCAGTACCTTTCTTGATGATCCAGATGGTTGCAAGCTGGCTAAGGTAGCAGCTTTATCAACCAAGTTTGAAGAGGCAACATCTCAATGTATTGACTTCGGAAATCAGCTCACAACGGGTGAGATCATGCTACAACGCCACATCATCATCCTATAGAGCATTAACTCCCCAGAAGCCGATGAAGTCAATCAATGGATAGAGACACTGCTGATTAATGGCGAATTATAAATGCACCAAAAAAGGACGCCATACACCCTCCAAGTGGCATTTATGAGACTTGAGTTTGACTTGATGCTTCTTTCCAAGTCAACTCAAGATGGTATTAAATGTAGTTGGAGTTAACTTGATGCTTCTTTCCAAGTTTAAACTCCACTTTCCTTAAATCATGCATTGTCAGATCCCACTGATTAAGGATGTCTATTTGACTTCCATGATTTGTGGATCTTAGATCTCCACTAAATGTGGATGTCTATTTTGGAGGGATACTTTCATTAAAGTTTACCTTTAGTTTACTTTCAGTCAACTGAAGTAGTTTCCAGTTGACTCTTTGTTGACTTTCAGTTAACTGAAGTAGTTTTCCAGTTAACTGCTTGTTCCCTCTTTTTAGGAATAAATCTTGCTAATTGATTGGCAAGAACTCATTGTTAACTCAAGGAGATTTTGGGGTTGCCCACTCCTTTGAGTTCTATAAATAAGAGCCTTGGGCTCATTGTTTGTTTAACTTTTACTTGCTATGCAAAATTGCTGCGCCATTGTTGCCAACAGCTTTGAAAGCGGATACTTGTTCACTCTTGGATGAGAGTTTGTTGGTCGATTGTAATTGTGCATGATTTCGTGCCTTTGCTTTCCCAACCTTTGTAATTTGTTGATGAAGCTTTGAAGGAGAATATCAGAAGGCGCTTGCATTTTGGTCAGTCTTTTTGAGTTGTGTCCACGTCTTGTGTTTAATAGCTCGTTGTTTCATTTCCCTCCTCGGATAGGAGTCCCTCCTCCTTGGACATTTGTTATTGACAAGTTATCGTTTGTTGTTGTTTAATGTGTTGTCTTCCAAGCTATACTTCGGATAGGAGTCCCTCCTCCTTAGCAAGTTCATTGGCCAAGGCATCGTAAAATTGTTGTTTCTTGTGAACTATTTCCTAGCCCATACCTCGGATAGGAGTCCCTCCTCCTTGGCAGGTCTCAGATCTAGTTTACCGTATAGAGTGTTTGCTTGTACCAACCTTATCTTGGTGTATACCCGAGAGTTCAGAGCCTCGGTCATATTCTCAGGAGACGGCAAATTCAGGTGATCCAACCAACCCATTCCCACTCCTTTACCCTCATGCTCTGTTTACCTTGAAGGTATTGGATATATAGAAGCTAGATTAGTCGTAGTTGAGATCTGCATAAACCAGAGAAAAAGCTTAGCTACGGCGCATTGTGTTTGTGCACCCTTGTGTCCTCAAGCATAAAAAAGATAGGAACTTTAGTTTACATTTCCCTTCCTACGATTGCTCCCACAGAGAGGGACTTCTCCTTTAAATAAACTAAGAAGTGTTGCAAAACATTTGAATAGTCAACGCTTACAATCAGCACTCCGTAGGTGCTAATTCTAAACGCCAACACAACAAACGATAACTTGTCAATAACAAATGTCCAAGGAGGAGGGACTCCTATCCGAGAAGGGAAATGAAACAACGAGCTATTAAACACAAGACGTGGACACAACTCAAAAAGATTGACCAAAATGCAAGTGCCTTCTGATATTCTCCTTCAAAGCTTCATCAACGAATTACAAAGGTTGGGAAAGCAAAGGCACGAAATCATGCACAATTACAATCGACCAACAAACTCTCATCCAAGAGTGAACAAGCATCCGCTTTCAAAGCTGTTGGCAACAATGGCGCAGCAATTTTGCATAGCAAGTAAAGTTTACCTGGATGAGCGACACTTCAAGAGAACGAGTGATAACTTCATTATGCACACAGTATGTGAGCTTAACCATGAGATGTACATGCGTATTTCACAGACAGCCAGAGAGGCAATGGCGGATTGGGCGGATTGGTTCATCCAATTCCCTACGTTCTCATACATACGCGTGTATGGCTACATTGGCCACCCCACCATGCTACCAAGATACCCTTCAGATAGGGTAGTCTTCATGGAATTCTTGAGACAGTTGTCCGAGGTTCATGTCTACTTGCGCTTGAAGAGGAAGACAGCTGTTAACTTTCCCGTTGAAATGGGACTATATACCATCCCACAACCGCCACACCAAGTGTGTCTTTACTAATGATGATGATATTCAAGAGTTCCTCTGCATGGAGGACAATTATCAAGAATTATTCTTTGAAGGTAGTGCTTCTCCCTCCAGAGAATATATGGCAGAAGATTCCGAAGTCACGGAATCTGGTGTCATCCAACTAAAAGGCAATAATATCCCCAAAGGTCTAGTATCCTTGGAGGATATATTTGATAGACACGACAGACGTGTTCAAGACCAAAGGAATTCTAACGACAAGACGTCAGCCGACTACCGACAAGTCAACATTGGTACGGGAGATAAGCCTCGGCTTGTCAACCTAGGCAAGTGTTGTACGGCGGAAGAAAGCGACAATTTCATCTCTTTATTCAAGCAATACCGAGACGTCTTTGCATGGTCCTATGAAGACCTAAAAGCATTCAAGCCAAAGGAATTGTCTCATACAATTCCACTTAAGTCTGACATCAAGCCTTTCAAGCAGAAGCAGAGACACTACAACCCGTGTGTCCAAGATACAATCTACGCGGAGGTGAAAAAGATGGTGGATGCCAAGATCATATACCCGATCCACTATTCCACCTGGGTGT
>VDFB02120916.1:0-25402 GCA_007258455.2 Sequoia sempervirens | reverse complement strand
AGATAAATAGAAGAATCATATAATAGGTATTAGAATAATACTTGTTTGGTACTAAATATTATACACAAAAAGGAAAATAGTATTTAGATATTTATTCAATTTCCTGATTGTTATATAGACATATACATATAGGTAGATATACATATCCATATATGCAGACGAAGAGCAGTGTGGCTTGTTTGGGAATGCAACATCAATTTATATATACATATGTATATCTAAATAGATCAATATACTTTGTTTGTTTGTATTTATGCAAGTGAGATTTTAAATATAGTTTGAAACAACATGTATAAGTATTCTCTACATTGTGGGAAAAATGCTACAATACAACCATAACATTCAATGATATAGCATTGATATGTTGTTAAGAACATAGCATTTTATTGTGTAGTATGTGTAACATATTCATAATGCTGCAACGACTCTTCTGGCAATGCAACTGAATCAATATATTTTCTTGCATATTTTGGAGTATACTTTGCTACACTACAACATCGAATATTGCATTTAGTTACTATCGTGTCGTTGAACCACAACGATGGGATTATATATATGTGTGTGTGTGTGTGTGTGTACATATATATATATACATACACACACACACACATATATATACATACATATATATATATACATATATTTACATACATATTTATATGCATATATATACATACATATATATACACATATATATATATATCTATATATATATATACATATATACATCCATATACTCTAAGTATGAGCTCCATTATTTGGCACTAAATATTATAGAGAAACAGGTCATTTGTAAGAGAACTATTAGAAAATAATTGAAGAAAAACATACATTTGATTCTTAGGTATTATCCTAATACCTCTTACAACTCTTAAATAGACTGATTTTCTTGTACCAACATGGTGCATGATATTGTTTTTTCCCTAGTCTATTTCAACCTTGTTATAACAAATTATTTATTGTCATTGTTTTGTTGTTTGTATGGGAAGAAAATATAGACGAGCACGGTGTTTTTTGTCAGCCCATCTATGAATTGGATTTTCTGGTGGCAGAGATGTGTCGGTCAATGGTAGCTTGAACAAGTTTTTTATACCACTTGGAGCTGTGTATCTACATGGGATGGCAGTGGCATAGTTCCTAGCCTTGGTATGTAGAAGCTAAATGGTGAGTGTTAGCTCATGTGAGGGTTAATACATCTTGTCATTGCTTCTCGATAGCAGAGGCCAAAATGAATGCAATATTTAGTGTTACAGTGTGGGAAAGTATACTTTGATTATGTTGTATTGTGGAAAGAGCCATTTTGGTGTTGCTTTGATAGCAAACTATTGTTAAAATTGTCACCTTTAGCTCCACCTTTTACCAAATTCAAGGGTTTTAAAATTGTTGTGTTGCAAAATCTGTAAGTCATTTTACACATGGGTATTTTGCATAAATGATTAATTTAGATTTGTATAGTATGTTTATTTGCATTTATGTAGATTGAGTATTTTCTACATTGTGAGAAAATCACTACAATATAGCCATAGCATTCAATGATGTAGTATTGTGATGTTGTTAAGAATAGGGAATTTAATTGTGGAGTATGTGTAACATATTCATAGTGCCACAATAGCTCTTCTGGAAATGCAACTGAATCAATATATTTTCTTGCATATTTTGGAGTATACTTTCACAACAGTAATATTATAGAGATATAGGTAAATTGTAAAAGAAATATTAGGAAACCACTAAAGAACAACATACATTTGATTCTTAAGTATTATCCTAATACCTCTTTCAACTATTACATAGACTACTTGTCTTGTACCAATATGTTGCATGATATTCTTTCTTCGTCATATGTTTGAAGCTCCTTATAACAAACTGTTAATTGTCATTGTTTTTTTTGTTTCTACGACAAGTAAATCTATTGATTAAGTTGCATTTCTAAAAGAGCCATTGCGGTGTTGGTCATGTATTAGACTATTGTAAGAATCATCGCCCTCAGGTCTATTCTATAACAAAATTGAGTGTTTTAAAACTACTATGCTATGGAATTTTCAAGTCATTTTACATGCATACTTTGCATAAATGAATTGTCCATAAGTTTGAATACCAAGGAATGTAGCTCAAATTTCCAATTAAGTCTGTGGTGTTATATTCAATTTGGACACATTATTGAATCATATAATTGTTGCCATAAAATAGAGAAAATAAGTATTGTCATAAACAAGTGGTTTTAAATAATTGATTTGGAAAATCATCTATCGTTTATATTTAATTCTTAAAGTGTTTACCTAATACTTCTTTTATAATTTATCTATACCATGAAACATATTGATAGAAAATAAGCAATCTATGTAATAGTTTACTTGTCAATTCAAAATTCAAGCCACATTGATTGACACTTAATATTATAGAGAAATAGTGAAACTAGAAAATAGATCTTTTTCCCATAAGCTAAAAAGATAATTGTGGAGACATGGAAAAATGCAAAGTGTAGAATACACTATGTTTATTGTAATTGATCCTATGTAATATTTTGGTTGAATTTTCCACAGGGGCTGCCATCACCCCAACTGTGATTTAGTTTTGTCAGCATAGGGGATGCCCCAGTCAGAGAGGGCTTGATTGGTATTTTTTGGTGGCGAGATGGAGCTTGGTAACTACGAGGGCTGACAATAGTGGAGTTGGTGTCCTCAATACACAAAAGATGAATGGTTGTGTATAGTGTTTAGCTAGAAATAAGTATTATTCCAATACCTCTCATACATTAACTCTATTTGTCTTCAATATATATATGTGTATATGTATTTGTGTATCTTTTAAAGCATTCATTTTCACATATAGTCGATGGAATCTGTTTATAAAGTTCATAAATATAGGAAAAGGAGAATATCTAGGACCTGTCTTATTTGAAAGTAGAACCAATTCTATAGATAAAATACAAAGATATCATTAAAGGGAAGACATCAAAAAAATAGAAAAATTTTGCTTGAAAGAATACAATGTATACAAATAGATTTATAAACATAATTTATTTTTGTACGTACTAGAACGTATCTAACCATGCATAAAGAAAATGAGTGAATGTATAACTTTGGTACCTATTGGAGGATGTGTAGCTCTGGAGAAACAAAAGGGGTCAATGTATAAGGTAGTAAAATATAAATTTATAAAACAAACGTCGATTATTCTTATAGCTATGGGCATATTTTAGCCATGAATTGTTCCACAAATAGGCTTCAAATCTTCTTGTCTATCCATGCTTCCATCGAGGTCAACATCATATTACTGCAAAGCAACATTTTATTTGAATCTATTAAAATGTATGTCTATGGTTAGATCTGTATGGAATTGCAAAAAAGATAGTGGAAAAACAACATAGCAACAATAGGGAGATGAGACAATGCAGATTGCAGAGGACAATAGTTGTTAAACCATCCATTTTTCCAACTAGTGGAGGTGCATGACAAGTTTCCACCATTATGTACTTGTCGAGCAAGGGAACCAACTCCACCACCACCAACCCATGTGGCCAACAAAGTCCATTGTTTTTGTGAACAAGCTTGGTCAAGGGCTCGTAAATTGCATGGGGTGTTATCATATATTAACAAAAAAATATAATGGACAAAAGATTATATATTTATGAAAAAAATATAGGGGAACAGTGAAACAGTAAAATGCTCAAAGAACAATTCTATAGATCAAAATTATACATATACATATGCATACACATACACATACATATACATATACATATACATACATATATATGCATACACATACACATACATATACATAGACATACACTTACACATACATATACATATACATATACATATACATATATGCATACAAATACATATACATACATATATATATACATACATACACATATACATATACATATACATACACACATACACATACATACACATATAGTTTTCACCCTTGTTTATTGTTTGTAGTTATCTCTGTGCATCGTTGGCGTATACTCATTACCATATGAGAAATTGTAGTTAATTTCTTTCTTTTGTCAAAAAAATATGGTTAGGGCTAGTAATTTTTTCACTTGTTCTATTCTCCATGTACTTGGCACTAAATATTATAGAGAAATATAGAAGACTTGCTGGGGTTTTAAATGAGACGTGAAGCTTACCTGTTCAACAAAGGATGTTCCTAAATGTTGCTCATTGGTCAATAAGGATTGCAAAAAAATATGAATTTAGAATTGACAAGGGAACTGTTACATAGTAAATGTGTTTTTAATAGGTCTTTTATAGTTTCCCTATTTGTCTATAATATTTAGTGCCAAATAATGTAGCTTGAATTCTAAATTGAGAGCTGAACTATTTTATAGATTGATTGAAATACAATATAATTTTACATGTTCTTAGTTTTATTTTTATCAAACCTTGATGCACATCTATATTTGACCTTTTTGTCCAAGCTAATCAATCAATTGGTAGATTATTATTTAATTATTTTAACATACATATGCATAGAAATACATGCTAGACTTGAAGCTATGGATTATATAATATTTATGAAAAATATGAAAGACTAAAGCACTGCATGTTTTCAACATTCCAATATATAAAAATATATATACAAGTAATGTACAGATTTCTTGGTTAACCATTTTCAATATTTAACTATTGTTATATGTTTTCCATTGAAGATAATATTACTATTCAATGACTATAAAGGGAAGAAGTGAATTTCGAATACACATAGAAGAACTAAAAATTCCACCATCTAATAGGAATGAAGAATCATAGTAAAAATGTAGACTAAAAATAGTCTATGCAGCATGTTAAAAACAAAAGTCTTAGCATCCCATAGTGAGCATTAAAAGGGAAAGACTACGAGAAATGTTGCAAAATGGAAAAGAGTAGTCAAAGTGTTGGCTCACTAGTGGAGCCTTTTTTTGCACTGGGAGTAGACATCTTTTCTATGCCTAAAAGCAACAATTTACACTACTTTGAAATCAACTTTTGTTGCATTCACAATCATTGTTTTAAGTCGGTCCTTAGAATTGTAAGTATTTGTTCTGATCAAGATAGTAAAGATTTATGATTTACAAATAAGACCTTTAATAACATCAACAAGATCTATTGTAGACTAAGAGTTGTCCTACAACATGTAAATTTCTTTTGCTAGAATTTGCAGTAAATTAGTGGTAGCTTCATCAAAAGAAATAGACCAAATGCCGGTTGTGTGGTCTTGTAGCTTTAACTATAGAATATAGCAATAGTTGCAATCCTCGATTTCCATCTTGAAATTATCACAAAACCAAACACCAACATGGGGACATGTGAATTTTCTTTTGCATTCTTTCTCATTAACTAATAAGGGGCAAGTAGGATAAGAAAAAGACTCAGTTTTTGCAATTTGAATGGTTGCTTTGAAAATGGCCTCAATAGTTTATGGAAAGTGAAGGTAGTTGTTCAAAATGAATGCAATAGTAACTCTATCATTTGAAGGATGGAGCCTATGTAGAGAAGAAGAAGATGGAACCATTTGCTCTACTTTGATTGGGCCCTTGGATCTAAGAGTGTTTTCCTTAGGAATAGATGGCTTAATTTAACGGACTATTGATGCAGGAGCATCTAATGGTGTAAGGGCAATCTTGCCTCACCCAAAAAAAAATAATTTAATTTCATGTTGGTAGTTTCATAGATGTATTTGCATTTTTGGATACCCTTTTCTTCATAATGTAATTCCCAACTTTTAGTTTTGCTTTTTTGCTTTTTCTGGCTAGCTACTATTTTTAGCACGTATTTGAATTTGAAGGTATTTTGGGACAAAGTTTATATGGGAGGATTCAGAATGGAAAAATAAGAACATTGGTGAAAGAATTAGGCTTAGAGCATTCCCAGTTTAGAAGATATTGCAATTTTAGTCTCCAAGAATTGCACCTAAAAAACCTTCCAGGTCATATTTGATGCATTAAACGGTCCCAAAACAGCCCTGAAACTTGCCAAAATCAGCATAGAAAATTTTGAGCACATTCTTGACTCTGAGACCTTCCCTATGCTTCAAACGGTTTGAAAAACAGAGTCCCAGATCAAAAGTTATGGCTCCCGAACATTGAACCAATAGTAGGACAATCACCACAACATTTAAGTAAACCTATGTTCAACACTCTATCTTCCATTATCAAATTTTTTCCCAATTTCATCCATGAAGAACTTCCTGGACCTATAGATTCTATTGTTAGCCATAACTTTGATCCATGATTTCCATTTCTTTTGTCAATGAATTCCAAATCTTTGATCCATGAAGAACTTTGTCAACCTGTGCATCCGTGAATTCTATATCTTTGATTGTCTATTTCAAGCCTGACGACCTTCGTCAAGAATGAGGAGGCCTGGTCTATGTACAACACCATAGTTTTAAAACCCTCCAATTTGCCACAAAACAGAATAGAGGCCGATGATTTTATAGAAATCTGGTATCAAACAATAGTATCATTTTTACAATAGTCCACCATGAAACCAAAAACACAATGGCTCTTTTGAAAATGCGACTTAATCAATATAATTCCTCACATTCAAAACACTACACTCTTCTATATCTTCCATTTTCCTATCTTTGTTTTTAAGTGTTTTTAAATTCGATGATGTCAATTGTTTATTAGCATACCTATAATTCTCTTTCAGGTAATTCTAACATACAATGGTGTACACATATAGTTGTGGTTGTTATAAATTGATACATTTGCAAATATAAACAACTTCAACTACCAAAGATGCACATGGATTGGAACCAACAATAACTAGAAACTAAAAGTTCTATATGTCAAAAATGTGTTTAAAACATTCTAGTATATTAAACTATATATGCATATACTGTAGATGGATTCTGAAAAGAAATTATCTTCCATTTGACTAATAAGTTTAAAATCCTGCAACCATGCTGTGTTTTCTATTGTCACTACCTAGATATGTTGAGTTTTCACATTTGTCCTCTATCCTTTGCTGCCATAGATTTTAATGTCTTCCTGTTAGGTTTTCTATTAGCTTTATTTGATTCAAATAGCTGCAAATGTTTGTGTACAAAATTCTTTTTCATCATTTCTTTGTTTCACTGTTCATATATATTGCATTCACAAATATATATTCTTGTCTACATTGATTTTATTTCCCATGATATATGATAAAATTCCATGCTATTTTTCATGGGTTGCTTGGGCATGTTCATAACAAACATGGATTTTATTGGCTACATGGCTTGTTGATCGTATGCCATCCAAAAAATACAAAATGGTAGTGATCGTGTTTGTGACAATTGATACATCGTACCGCTGTTCCACAATTCCATGGAAATGAGTGGATGTAATATTCATTGTTCTAATATAAAGATGTCAATTGCTTTGCTTTCATTGTGAAATGACACACTGCGATGTTTATTTCATAGTAGACTACTCAAAGAAACTACCATCCAGCTACATTAGGTGTCAGTTTGGAGAGCTCCACAACTATCTCACCCCACAAAATACATCATTTCCACTCTTGTTGTTGCAGTAAGTCATTTTGCAGTGTGTTTTCCCCATTCCATACTTATCTAATTTCAGACACGTATTTTGATATAATAAAATAAAATGTTTCTTTGTAGTAATATCATGCTGGGCTTAATGCAAAAATAGATTGACAAGCAAAACTACAACCCATGTGTTGGACAATTGGTGCCACAAAGATGACCATACATGCAAGTTTAAACAAGGTTTTTTTTTTATATATATTTATATTTACTTGATTTATACACTTAAACTTTTCCTCCCTCCATGGCTAGATAGCCTCTATATATTTGTTGCTATATATATACATTTATGCATGGATTGTTACATGCAGTTGACTATAATAAATATATTATGTTGTAAACATTGGATTTTCCCATGTTTCTATACTTTCCTTTTTATGGAAAACCGAGTTGAAATTTCAAACAAATAGGTAATAGCTAAATGCCAATTGTTGCATGGATTGCTTGTTTTCTATTAATATGTTTCATGATATTCTCTTTCTCTTATTTTTAAAAATCTAGCTCCTATATTAATGGCTATAATGCCAAAAGTGCATAGAGATACCTACAAGCAATAAACGAATAGTGAAAAAAAAACTATCCCTAGCAATATTTTTTGTCAAGAGAAAGAAGATTTAACTGTAATTCCACCATCCATACATAGGTATAATCTCTTTGAAATCTCCAAAATGGGTATAACATAAAAGATTCAACTATATAACAAGGAATAATAAGCAAAAACTAAAAGACATAAACAATAAATGAATCACTCTAATACCTCTTATACAATTTCTCTACTTGTCTTCAATATTTGTTACCAAAGCACATAGCTTGAATCTTGTATTGACATATTCCATGATATTCCTTTTTCCTCATCTTTTTGAACTTGAGAGCCATCCATAAAGCTCCATTCTGCTTTTGGATAAATGATTGATTAATTGTTCATGCCCTCCATTCTTTGGTTATTGTTTCTTTTCATAGCAGGTCAGAGGGTTTTAACACTAATGTACTGTAAAATTTTCCAAAAATTATATTCATTAAGTTGCATTGTTGAAAGAGCCATTGTGCTATTGGTTTCATAGCAAACTATTTATTGTTCACGTCTTTTGTTCTTTGGTTATTGTTCATTTAGTTCTCTAGTTGTATTGTCGAGAGAGCCAAGTACAAAAGAACGTGATGTCAAAACATATTAGTACAATACATATAATATGTTCCGATAAGGGGGGAAAAACCATGGGAAAGATTCCAGAATTTAAAAACATAAAAGCAATCCTTGTTACAAGAACAATAGAATAATCTATTATAGGAAACATCAAACAAATGAGTGGAAAAGAATATCATGACACTTATTGATACTCAAATAGATAAGGGAAAAATAATGCCACGGAACATATTAACACAATACAACTTATGTTAGTGACTTGACTAGGTTTTTTTGTGCCAATGTGGTGCTTGGTAATTACATAAGGAACCTGAATGGTAAGTATTTTCTCACGCAAGGGTTAATGCATTTCGCTATTGTCCTATTTTCTTAATGCAATTAAATCAATATATTTTCTTGCAGATTTTGGAGCACAAATTGATAATGCCAAAATGTCTATTATGAAAATGCAACTGAATCAAGATATTTTCTTGCATATTTTCCTGTATACTTTCCCACACTGCAACATCGAATACTCTATGCATCTTTCGTGTTAGTCCCTTGGTATCCTTCTAATTGATTTAACTTCAAATCCTTAGAAACAGGATGCTGTAGATTGTCAATGGTTACGTAATTTATTCTTGTCTTTACATATATACATTTGCACATTCATTGAGCTGCCACAGTTTTAATTTCACTTTGGTACCCACGTTCTTTGTAGTCGGGTAACAAATGGAGTATTTGTATAAGAGGAGATGCATTATGTGGCATACAGTATACATATATTTATGCATATATGCATATATATAAACACATATATATATATTAGAAACAATAACACTTGCCAGCTACCGAACTAATTTTATATCCAACATGTTCATAATCTACAAATGGTGCTGTGTTAATATGCCCAACAACACAGATGCAAACAAATAACTAAAAAAATAAATGGAGGGCAATAAAAATACTAACCCTAAGCATATTTATTGAGCAAACAAACAAGATTCAACTACAATTGCTCCTATTGTAATGGGTATAAGGCCAAAGATGGGAAACAATAAACTCACTCGCATCCCAATGTATATATGTATCATAATGCCACAATGGCCATTCTGACAATGCAATTGAATAAATATATTTTCTTGCATATTTTGGAGCACAAATTGATAGTGCCAAAATGGCTATTCTTAAAATGTAACTCAATCAAGATATATTCTTGCATATTTTCTAGTATACATTCCCACACTGCAAGATTGAATACTCTGTGCATCTTTCGTGTTATAGAAATTTCTTACAATTAGTCCCTTGGTATCCTTCTAATTGATTTAACTTCAAATCCCTAGAAACAAGATGTTCTAGATTTTCAATGGCTACATAATTTATTCTTGTCTTTGCATATATACATTTGTACATTCATTGAGCTGCCACGGTTTTAATTTTACTTTGGTACCCACATTCTTTGTAGTCTACTAACAAATGTAGTATTTGTGTAAGAGGAGATGCATTATGTGGCATTTAGTATTATAGAGAAATGGGGAAATTATAATAAAACTATTAGTAAAACATACATACATATATTTATGCATATATGCATACACACACACAGACACACACACACACATATATATGGGTATGTGCAGGATCATCATGGAAAAATAAGCCTTTAAGTAGCAAAATTTAGAAAAATTAGGTAAGACAACTTGACATAAAATTTTGAATAAGTTATCTGTTATTTCAAAAATAATAACCAAAAATAGAATTTGTAGAAAATTGAATGTAGTTTCTAAACTACAGTTTATTTAACAAAAAAAAAAAATCTATTTGGTGAAAATTTGAAATTTCAATGTAGTAGTACTTAAACTTTAGGGAAAAAATAAGTAGGTGTCTATCTGACCACCTAACCACAATAAAATGATAATTATTTTTTATAAGATTTTAGATATAAGTAGAGGACTCATATCCTAATGTGATACATATTTTTGTAATTTCTTACCAAGTAAATAATTAATAATGAATTTTTATATTACAAATTTTTAAGAAATATAAAAAATCATATATACGACCACTTAACTTGGTGAGCTTCCTTGAAATTCAATTCTTTTTTTTTTAATCTTGTAGTATGTCGAGAAGCATAAGATGTGACTTACATGTTTTGGATTAAAAAAATGCTTGATATCTTTGAGAAGTTATAGATGTTTTTCAATCGCTATCAATCGGGACTTTAGTGCATAATTCAAATAGAAATGAATAATAATTATTTATTAAATTCAAAGTAAAAAGAATAATTTATATTGTTTGACTAGAATCTCCTTTAAAAACCCTTTTTTTCTACATCAATTTTGGGTGAAAAAAGTCGCTTGACCACTACCCATCATATCGCCCACTTGTTGGCCCATCATGATCACTGCACATATATATATATATATATATATATATATATATATATATATATATATATATATATATATATATATATATATATATATATATACACACAGATTCTAGAGAACAATACTTTTTAATCTCACATAAAATAGTTTTTGAACAGTCTGGTATGAAATTAATGACCTTGCATACACAGACCTGAGTAGTTTGTTCCAAAAAACTTCAAGTAAGTTAGGAAAAAAAGAATATTATGAAACATATTGATACATGGTTCAAGGTATGTTCTTTCTTAGTAGATATTGAATAGATGTAGAGAAACTGTCTATTTCAAATTGTTTGATGCTCCAATAACTCAATCCATTACTCCTCATGGTTGTTAAACATCACCAACAATGCATTCAACTGCAAGACTTCACTTCTCTATTATCAATAAATAGATTTGGTGAACCACTTGTAAATATTATTCATTGTTTCAATTTTCTAATTCTCTATATTGATTTTAGCTATATACTTACTATTTTTTGATGCTTCCTTCCTGATATTGTTTTCCCATCCACTAACATAGCTCTCTCTTTTATTTGCAGGTGTTAGACTAAAACATACGTGGCAATCCCAAAATCATGATGCTTGGTTTTGACAAAGTCACCATACCAAAAAAACCACCAAAACATGCCAGACCATATATGGAAACCTTGCATTTTCCCCATCTTTGATATTTTTCAATGTATAATGCAACTGCACAACATTTCTAGTGGATGTTTCATGTTGCTTTTGCTCGGGGGTTTGGCTAGGGTTCTCGAGGCTCCATGATGCCAATATGGTAGGGTGGATAATGAGCATGGGTTTTGTGTTTTTTTTTGACACTACAACAACTCAATCCAATGCTCCTCATGGTTACTAACCATTGCCAGTAGTGTATGTAAGTGAAAAAATTCTCCATTATCAATAAATAGATTCAATGAAGCACTTGTAAATATTATTCATTATTTCAAGTTTTTGATTGTGTATATTGATTTTAGCTATATACTTACTCATTTTTTGCTTGCTTCCTGATTTTGTTTTTCCCTCCACTAATGTACCTCTCTTTTCTATTTGTAGGTGTTAGGTTAAAGAATATGCGATAATCCCAACATCAGGATGCTTGTTTTTTATAAAGTCACCATACCAAAAAAAATACTAGAACATGTTAAACCATATATGGAAACCTTGCATTTTGACTAACTTTGATATTTTGCAATGCATAATGCAACACCACAAAATTTCCAGTGGATGTTTCATGTTGCTTTTTCTTAGGGGTTTGGCTAGGGTCCCTGAGGCTCCATGATGCCAATTTGGTAGGGTGGATAATGAGCATGGGTTTCGTGTTTTGGCTTTTCATGCCATATATCTTTTTTACATACATACATGTGTAGAAAACATACTTTGTAACAACATGTTTCTTATGTCATACCAAGTGGTAGAGACACACTTAGACTTCCATCGTCTTTCCTTGAAATCACACACATGGTTATGTGCAGGATCATGATGGGCCAAAAAGTGGCAATATGATGGGTATGTGGCTGACGACATTGTTTTTACCCAAAATTGATGAAACAAAAAGGGTTTTTAAAGGAGATTCTCAGCTTCCCACCAATATTTAAATTATGCTTTACTTTGAATTTAATAAATAATTATTATTCATTTTCTATTTGAATTACAATTAAAGTCCTGATTGATAGGCTGATTGAAAACATCTATAGCTTTCAAATGGTATCATATTTTTTTAATCCAAAACATGCGTCAAATTGTATGCTTTGCATACTATAGGATTAAAAAAAAATTGAATTTCATGAAGTTTTGACCAAGTTAAGGTGGTCAAACATATGAGTTATTTATATTTTTTAAAAATTGTAATAAAAAAAACATAATTAATTATTTACTTGGAAAAAAATTACAAACAAATATGCATCACATCCGAACATGATTCATCTACTTATATCTAAAATATTATAAAAATATTGTCATTTATTATGATTAGGGTGAGTCGGACAACCACCTTCTTAGTTTTTCCTAAAATTTAAGTACTACATTGGTACCAAATTTTCACCAAAATATATTTTAAAAAATAAAAAAAAAAAAACCTAGTAGTTTAGAAACTGCATTCAATTTGCTATAGATTCTATTTTTTTACATATTTTGAAATAATATAGATAACTTATTCAAATTTTTATGTCAAGTTGCCTAACTCATTTTTTTCTAAATTTTTTGCCAGTTAAGAGCCTATTTTTCCATGATGATTCTCCACATACCCACATCTATTATTCATTTTTTTTGACTCTTCAATTGCACTATAAATTTATTCAATAAAAAATAATATTTTTATTTTCAATTGCCTTGTGATTCACTACTTTTCAACTTTTTATACTTCTCACCATTTTATTTTACTACAATTAAGCCAATAAACACATGCATACAAAAACTTTAATTTCTAAAACTATGGAAAAATACTAATTATAAAAAGTATTTACTATTAAACATGTTTCTTTGTTGAAAAAAATGTGATATGAATAGTTATTCACTATCTTTTTTAAATATTACTTTTTTAATCCAATATTAGTAATTAAATGCATGGGTGATGACTCTTACAAAAATCTTCCATGTATTTCTAAATTAAATAATTAATTGATTGAATAACCTCGACAAAAAAGAAAGAATATACATCTACATCTACTACTAATAAATATAAAACTAAAGTAGAGAAAATTATTTCATAGCTTAATTTTTGGCAAGAACTTATTGTTTCTAGGAAAAACAATTATTTAAAATTTTATATTTGCTTGAATTTTTCAATTTCCATTTTTAAAGAAATTAAAACTTCTATTTGTTGATAATGAATTTCCTATATTTCTGACAGTATTAAATATAATAAATAGTTAATAGCTATTGTAACTAAAATTATTAAATATTACATGGTAACAAAAAAAAAGTCATTCGTGATTACTTGTTTTATTCATTGTAACTAATTAGCACTTGCACCCCAATGAGGTGCAATGGTTACGCCGATAGGATGATACACTTTGGTATTATATTATGAACATGTAGGAGCGGTGCAATTTTTTTTGGGGATGAGCTTATGTGGTCTATGCGATTTGTCTTGAAGACCTATACAACAAAAGGAATGGGGTGGTTAGGTGCGTAGAATAGGCGTTGATGAAGTCAAGTTGTAGAAGCAATTTTAAGCACCATGGGAATTGGGGAGAGATATCGAATGGATAGGGAGGAGAGTTGCATACCTTGTTTTAGGAGAGACATAGTTGTTGTAAGCGTGCCTCCTCTCGCTTCCTTATGATTGCAAATGGATTGGTTTGCATTTTGGAATATCTTTCAAAAGAGAATGGTGGTTGAATGCGAAGATCATTTAATGATTTAACTCTAGATATGGCTGTAAATGTTAGCCCCTGCCTATCTATTTTACCAATATCAATTGTTGCCTTTTGCAATGTTAGTCCTTGAGCTTTGTGTATGGTAATAGCCCATGCCATCGTAAGCGGTATCTGCCTTCTATTGCCCAAGGAAATAGGTATGATTGGTATGCTCTTAGGGTCATGGTCATTCCATGGGGGTCCACTGTAGCTATTGAACCTTGTAACAACATACATGGGAACATCTGGTGGTTTGGAACCAAGGCTGTAAATGATTTCAACAACTTCGCCAAGAGATCCATTCACCAGGCCTGCTTGTGTCCATATGTTGGATGTGAGCATGATGTGTTGCCCTTTACAAAGCAATACTTCTTTTTCAAGCTGTTCATCATCAGTTGCACTATCTATTCCATGCTCGGTACTTGTCGTAGCACTGATTGCAATTGGACGGTTCAATGATTTTAACATTCTTCTGTTGTGTAGTCTAACTAAATTGTTGGTAGCAAACAAGTGCATTGAGCTATCGAACTCTTCTTTTTCTCTTGATGTGAGTTGATTGTCTGTGCGCATCATTAAGAGTTGCCAATCTACTTTTGTTGCTTTTGCATTCTGTATGTTTTGCAATACTTGACGAAATCTCTGTTGTGATGGAGTCTCACCTTAATGACTAAAGACTATTTGTAAGGTGACAACAGTTGTAAATTGGTTCCACAATGTTTTTACAATTGAGTGTGTTGTGTACATAGGTTTTTCCATCACAGGTGGAAGTTGGGCGAGGTCACCAATTAATATTATAGACACTCCACCAAAGTGTAGATGCTGTCGGTGTGGGAAAGCCTCACGTAGCCTTTTGTCTATTTTTAGTAGCAACTTTGGACCTATGAAGCTCATCTCATCAATCAAAATATATCTTATATATTTCATATCTTCTTGAAATGTTGTTAATGCCTGTCCTTGTAGTGGGTGCATGTCTTTAATAGGGATCTGAAGCATTGAATGTATAGTTGATGCATGTATATTAAATGCAGCCACCCCTGTAGGAGCTAATGTGAGTAGTTCACTTTTTTGTTGTGGGCTCTTACTTGTGAGAGCTTTTCTTATGCAAGCAATTAGGTACGATTTTCCTGTGCCTGCTGTTCCTTGAACAATCATGTGCAATGGTTTTTCTGAGTAGCATTTACTATGGTCAATGATAATTGTGAGTGCTAGTTTTTGTTGTGACGATAGTGTATACTCTGGCACATCCAAGTTGCTTACCATAGTGTCTTCTTGGCTACATGCCTTTTTCATTGGGATGAAGTGGATGGCAATTTCATGAAGATCTTGGGGTACTGGTAGTTGATCCCATCTATTGTTGTTGTCAAACTCACGCCTACCAAGCATCTCAAGTTCATTTAGGCCGACATTGTTTAAGGGACCTATCTGTGAAAACAATTCCCATTCATTAAGTTCTGTTGTGTCCCTTGTGGCAATCTCTATATTGCTCTCATCTTCTTCTTCAGTGGGTGCTTCTATTTCGATTGTGTGATTAAGATGCCATACATCATATTTGGTTGCATTCATTTGCTTCCAATTTGCAATTATTGTATCCTTAGCAAGTCCTACTTCGCCTTCTATGCTTCGAAAATGTTTGTATAATAGTAGCTCACTCCAGCAAAAAGTTTCAAAGTTGTTTGAGTCCTCATTTGGGATGGTATAGAACTTTGGGAAAACATTAACTATCGCTTTTACCTCTCTCTCTTTCCATTTGCATCCTTTGCACCTTGCAGAATAGGAGAAAGATCTTGCAGATTCGAGTAGCATTATTGTTTCCATTTCTTGAGGCCGATTAATGTAGGAATGCAGGTAGCTCGTGTGGAGGTGTATTTCATCTGGTTGTCTTGTTATTCGTTGGAACACTTTTCGGCCAACATTCAAAGATGTGAATGGCCTATTACAAACAACAAGCAGCAATTTTTGAAGCATATGACATGTTTCTTGTGCTCCTATATCACGCTCTGCAACAAGCTCTGTCATAAATTTTTGATATGCTGTGATAGTTGGGTCATTTGTTCTCTGGCATGCAGATATTCTTGATAACATATCAATACAAGACTTAGATGTTCTCTCTGCTTTTGATGCATACTTTGCAATGTATTTTAGTACAAGTGCTCGTGAGATAACTGGTTGGCAATCTATGTTGGCTCTCCATATCAAAAGCATTTTTGGATTGTGTATGTTTAGCCTATCATCATTCCTTGCAGGTCCATATTCTTTTTTTCCATTATCGTCACACATGTGACAAGGTAGATACAGCTTGTTCTTTCCATGGAGCTTTGTATCGACACTGTAGTTGTTTCCCCTTTTTGCGTAAGCATGTCCCCTCTTTGCATTTTGTGTGCCTCTGTACACGGTTGATTATCTCCTCATAGTCATGAGAGGGATCTATAGCTAATATCTGAGTTGTGTCTAGCAAGCATGGGTCATCATGTTGGGGATGATAGACCAGGTTGTTTCTATGTGAAGCAGGATGAGGGTTCCAAGCACTTACATACCTGTCGAAGAATTTCCTTTCCTGTTCAACTTCTGTGTTGTTCTCCCAATCAAGTTTATCCATGTCTAGTGCATTTTCAAGCCAAAGGAATCCATGCACATGTGCAGTTCCTCGATGCTGCCATTCATATCTATACCAATAATCTTTTACACCAAAAATATTTTGGATGACCTCTTCATGGAAGATTGTAAATCGTTGGTGGAGATATAATGATGTGGTGTGGGGGTTATTGATTACATTGTCAAGACGTTGTTTATTTGTCTGCATCTCCATTGCTGTGTCATTTGAAAGCAATCATTGTAGGTCCGGCCACTTTGTGTCTGTTGCACTCAATGTGAAAAATAGAGTGGGAGACCCTATTTGGTTAATCATATTGGTTAGCTCATAATGACTCTTGTTCCAATATGGTCTTGTGCCTCGCATTGAAGAACCAAAGTGCATGAATTCTTCAGCTAATTGTGTGTCAGGGAGGCTTTTCAAGTGTGCACGAAGGCTTTCAATAGTTGTCGAGATGTTTTCTTCTGCATTTTTTTTAATGAAAATTGCTGCAAGCCCTTGGCTACGATGTCGCAACATAAGATTGAACATAAAATATCGAAACCTTGGATGCCTTCCAAACCTCTGGTCATGGAACCTTATCAAGTGTAGTGCATACTCATGGATTCAGACTTCCCTACTCTGCGGTTGCATTTGTAGTGCAACCCCATTGGGGAAGAGGGTTGGGAATGCCATATCAAGCAAGCCTTCAGTATTGTATTCATTTATTGGTGATGAGTTCATTTCAGGCCAATCTATAGTGCTATTTGTATTGTCCTCAAGGTCTAGTGCTTGCTTAATAATTTCTAGTTCACAACGTCTATTTGGCAACTTAGCCATGAATGATGATGTGTGTACTATGCTATCCTCAATTTCATCTTCATCAATGGTGTTCCAATTATTTGGCACCCCTGCACACTCGTTAGTTTCAATGGTGTGCAACATGCTTGAAATATCCGTGCTAACTTCAGGAATTTGAGCCAAACCATCAACACTTATGGAAACATCATTATAGTATGGGTCATATTTCACTTTGTATTGTAATGCATCTATGATGTGAAGTCTACTTACATAACAATCATAGAAATGTCCTTCTGTATGCAGTCTTCAAACTATGAGCACATCCAAGTCTTCTATCCTTCGAGGGAGAACTTTTGCAATGTTTTTGATATCTTGTGGGAAGCTAATTGTGTGACCGCTATATTTATATTGCCCTCCAGGTGCATGGGCTACTTGTAGTACTGGGTTAACTCTAGCAATGAGCATTTCCTCCACTTGGGTCAGTCTTCTAAGCACATCAGGTTGTTCTCCTGGGTCCATGTTGTTGAGTGAGGAGAATCGATGTATACCTCTCTCATTGAAACATCTTTTGCAAGTAGCATGGGGGTCGGATGAATGAAGAAGCATCCCTGGGTAGTTTTCCTTGCATATAATGCATGTTTTCCTATTGGAAAGTGCATCTATCTTTTTTTGAAATCCTTTCATTATTTTAATGAAGCTAGTAGTTGTGTTGAATGATGTTCGATCTTCTAGGTCCTGTTCCATTTGCAATAGTGGAGCTTGCCATGCTTGTTTCTCCAAATGTTTAATGTGTTTCTTTGTAGTTATTTCCTCTCTATGATGAGCATAGTAATCACAGTTTCTCTCACGATCTCGTAGTCTCTATGCTTCTGTTTGGTGGGGGTCGATATGGATGGTGTGCAACTTTTTAATCTGTCTTCGGGTGGCAATTGCTTCTTTATGCCTAGCATAGTAATCTTGATTTCTTTTTCGGGTCTGCTATCTTCTAATCTCTACTTGTTTCAAGCTAGCTTGGCTTGTCTCGGGGGAGGGGTCGTCCATCTGTACAGTGGGAGTGCAAGGCTGAATTAGTAATAAGAGAAGCACAAACATACTCAAACAACTATATGTGAGATGAACACAACATATCTAAAGCTTACAATGCTGAAAGAAGAATGTTTAAAATTCATGTATCTACATATGTTAAAACAGAAAATATAAAATAAAAAATGACATATTCAAGTCATAATTTATAGAACTAATCTCTATTAAAGTGTATTTTTAAGATAGTTGTAGATTCCACATATATATAGACATGAGCAAATAGATATAAGCAAGTAGATTCATGAGTGCTGCAATGCTAGAAGTAGACTCCACATATATATAGACATAAGCAAATAGGTACACATTGTTACATTTGTTTTATTGAGATATTATTGTTACAGTTATAGTTGAAACACATAATATTGAAGCCTAGAGTGGAAATATAATTTTATAAGAGTCATATACATGACATGAATTGGGAAATGTAAACCTAGCAACTTATATATTTCTATCTGTAGGTAGACGTGGCACATGTGGTTAGATATTTGAATACATTCTTTTGCCTGAACAAAACTATCAACTATAATTTTATAAGAGTCATATACAAGACGTGTTGGGAAATGTAAACTTAGCAACTTAGATCAACTATAATTTTATAAGAGTCACTACACATTTCTTTGATCTTGGAAAGTAAGATGTTTCTCTCTGCAATGAAGTCAACTTGCTCAACCTTTGTGATAGTTGCCTTCAAGCATTCTTCATTATTGTATGTTTCATTTCTACATGTCAAAGTGAACAAGTATTTTTTTTCAACACGTCTCTAATTACCTGTTGAGTATCCCTTTCTATGTCATCCTCAAACTGTAGAGAGTATAGCTTTTCCGCAGACATTCCCATGAGTTATGTTGCTGCTTCGTCGAATGCAACTGCCCATAGCATATCTGTGTGGTCCTGTAACCTTATTTGTAGTATGTACCTATAATTACAAGAGGTACATGCTACGTGACACTTTGAGAAAAACCACTTTCCATCTTCAGTTTGCACCAATCTTTTCTTGCACTGTTTTCCTGATAATTCATTAGGGCATGCCGGATAGCAGAATGATTCAGATTTGATGGACAACAATGTTGCATTTATTGTACATTGGAGATGGTGCACTCTATGAGGAATTTGTTCTCGAACATCCCTAATTGTTATTGTAGTGACAGGCATAGATGGGTTGCTAAACTTTGTTGAAGGTGATAGAATATTAGCCCCACTTTGTTTGAACCAAGTTTGTAGTTGTTGTGTCTCTTGTATGTCAAGGTCTATAAATAAATTTATATTGCTTGATGTACTCAACACCTTTCCATTGTACTTGCAAACTCATCCATTTTTAATAGTGAGAACAGTTGTTTCTTGTAGGTGATACTTGTCTTGAAGATGACCACCTTCCTTCTCTGCCATCGTGCCCCATAGAGTGATATCTATAGTTGCCCCAGTCATGTCCAACAAGGATATTGTGCACCTTAGGACCTCTATCCCATCTCTTCTCCTTACTGTGGAGCTTGGGCTAACACAAGTGACAACTCCAATAACATCAGTAGTTGAGTTGCTACTCTTCTTTGCAAGTTCATTGATAGGTGTAAATGAGAATACGTGTTTTGGAATAGAGTTGTCATCTTCACAAAGAGTGACCTTTGACTCTACCGACAAGGAAATTTCTAGCCCACTATTTAACCTATTGTAAAGCTTATTAGCAACCTTTACTGCACCACCAGAAAATGTATAGGTTTTCCCAACAGTAATATTTTGATAATGAAGATCAACAACTTCATTGAAACAAGTCACACGTGTTTCAGTCCCTTCTCTGTCAATGATGTCAAAGGTGAAAACTTGACCAATACCTTTTTGGGTATTGTACCTGCGGATATCCTTTTTTGCAGTCACGTGACCTTTAATAGTCCATCTTGGTTGAAAAGGATTCAAACTTTTAATAGGCGTAATTGTGGTTGGTGCTTCCATTCTACTCCTAGAAGGATTCACACCAAATAATCTTCTCACATGAGTTGATACTCTAGCAGCGCTAATTGTATCAGGCTCTGCATGTGGCTCTGTAGATTTTCCCATTTCCTTTTCTATATGGTGCTCTAGTTCCATATAAAATGAAGTAGGATGACCGATTATAGCCTGGTTTCTACAAACAATCTCAAGGTTCACAATGACAATCCACCTATACATTTGGAAGACAAGAGTAAGAATTACTAATACAAGGAAGAAGCTAAAAAGTTAATAATGATTTTGTTATGGGAAATTTTGGATTCCTTTACTCACCGAGACCCGCTTGGTTTGGGGAAATTATATTTTGTCATTTGTATTATGGATCCAACTATAATTTCACTAGATTCTATGCAATGATTGTACTTTTGAGGCAAAGATGCTTTTTGTTTGTAGGCCCCATCAGATATTTTTACCTTGTAGCAGTTGTTACATTCATGGCCATGGCCGAAGTTTGAAATAGACAAAATTTGCACATTAGGTTTGAACCCTTCATTCCCATCATGGATAAGTTTAATTGCATCTGTGGTTAATATTGTAGCCATGGTCTATGGAAGTTGACTAACCCTGCAAAAGTACATTACATGTAAGATAGTGTTTGCATACAATTGGCGGAGGTTCTTGTTTTAGAAAGCATAGACCTCAACATAATGTTGAGCATAAGAATACACAAGTGGAGCACATCATTTGCAAAAGAAAAGGAAAAATGCGAGGAGGAATATTTTTCCTCAATATGTACTATAAGATATATTCAATAAAATTAGTGCTATGAAGATCAATATGCACAAGGGTGCTACAATGTAAACATAATATATAAATATATTCAACATTGAATATTTCAAAGGGTTTGAAAGAAGCATATATATGACTATGGTACTTCACATAGCTAAGTGTTGCAAGAGTGAATATTTACAATAATGATCAAATATATCATCATTTTGAGTAGCATTCCAATATATATTTGGTAGACTCAAGGTTATAGTTCAAGATAATATTCAAAATAAGGGGACACAAATATTAGAATAAGTTATATTCATTAAAATTAGAACTATAAAGATCAATATGTACAATGGCATTACAATGTAAACTTAATATATAACAACTAAGGGTTCAAATATAAGGTCGACCACTAATTCCATTTTGCTCCACATATAGCTATTTTGAGATCCTCATTTAGTTTCACAAAAAAACATCTAATATGTATCATACTAGTAATCTTGATCGACATATTGAAAAAGTAACTACCTTCCAAGAAGTTAGTTGAACTTCTTAGACCATATATCACTCAATAAATCTTGGAATTCACGCTTTAGTTCAAATGCATTGGCCACTCCATAATATTGACAATACTTCAATTCACGCAGGAAACCATAAAATAGCTCAAGAGCTTCATAGGTCGCATGGAATTTTCGGACAACTTCTTGCACCAATTCAACTTCATGATCCTCCACATCGCTTAAATCTTGGCTTGTCTGCATAGCGTCTTCAAAAATTTCACAACTTGTCAAGACATTGTTTGAAAGAGCATCAACATTATGGTGGGGGAAACCCAACCAATCCACAGATGTTGAGTCAGTTGGTGATAGAGGTAACTCATGGGTTTGTGGTGAGGGTGCATTGGAAGTAGAACCACTGCTTGAAATAGTAATAACATCTTCAAGTGCTCGTGCATTAGCCATATCCTGAAACTATAATTCAAAATAGAGATGCTAATATTAAAAACAATTGTTATTAACAAGGGCATAGGTATTGACTAAGACCCAAACTACAAGCATAAATAAGTATAAAATGTTGTATGAATTTTCTTTTTTGATGGACTATTTTAAAATGAGTAAAAACTTTAATGTATTCATACAAATGGAGAGTGAAGGTGTAATTTCCTTTAATATTATATAATAAATTAATGTAATATTATTCTGTAATTATAATACATTATTATGAATAGCGATACTAATATTAAAAAACAATTGTCATTAACAAGGGCACAGGTATTGACTAAGACCCAAACTACAAGCATAAATAAGTCTAAAATGTTCTATGATTTTTTTTTTTGATGGACTATTTTTAAATGAATAAAAACTTTAACATATTCAAACAACTGGAGAGCGAAAGTCTAATTTTCTTTAATATTATATGATTAATTAATATAATATTATTTTTGTAATCATAATAAAGTAATATGAATAGTTTGTTGTAATTACAATATTATATAATCAATTAACATTATATTATTTTGTAATTATCATTAAAAAATCCTATTGACTAAATATATTTATTGATTTGACAATTTGAAATAAACATAATAGTTATATTTACAAAATGATTAAGGATTTTAAATGAAGTGGAAAATATTATCATACAATTCATATTTATATTTCAAAATATATAAAATTGTAAATTAACTTTTTTAAATAAATGAAATAAAATAACTTTAATCATGTAAAAATTAAATAAACTTTATATAGATTAATTAGATAAAAATTCTTGCTATTTCCTGATAATGGTGTCCAAGTAGCACCTATGTTCATTGATGTATGATTCAATAAATATCTAACATCTATCTTACATGTTTTTGTTTATCGCTGTTGATTTTCTTGCTTGGAAGTTGAAGTCTTTAAAGCCACGAAGAATAGTAGATGGAGTTATTGCATTCCATGGGCTATGAGGGAGCTGCGTAAGGTTCACATTTTCATTCAATTGCTGATTAGTCTCTCTTTAACCACATCAAAACCTACACAAGCATTTAGTACTTGTTGATCTCTGTCAAGAAAGTATTAAATAAAAAAAGTTTATGTATACTTGCGGATTTTATTGGTGCTCAAGGATAGAATACAAAATTGTTTCTATTAATGCACTAAAATCTGTCATATTGATGGGAGTGTTGAGTCTTTTGTTTTTGATCAATAGCAGGATAAAGTATCTTTTCTAACCTAACACTAATCCTAACCATTTTTCTCATAATATTAATCCAAACCTTAAACCATAAACCCTAATGGTAACCCTAAACTTTCCCTAACTCAAGCCATAAAGCATAATCATGTCTCTAACCTAACCCTAATCTTAACCCTATTTGCTAGCCTCATGTTGAATATGATCTGATGCTAAACTTTCGCGTTCAATTTTTCTACTGTTCTAGACAAAGATATATTTTAAAGAATGGACTATATTTAAAAGATGAATAGAAACTCTTTTGGGGGGGATTAAGATACCTCTAATCATCTAGAGTCATCCTATATCTAAAGGTGGTATCAAAAATCTCTTGAAAGATAAGAGGAAAAGATTGATTGGATAAAGCCAGTTTCAAGCTAGATTCTCTCATTTCAGGTAAATATTATTATAGAGGAACGTATCTGTATAATCACCTGCAGTAATTGTTAAAAAATAGTGTCTCTATTCTCCAGAGGGTTTTGAAAACTTGTTTGGCATTACCAATTTTGAATGCCTTTTGATATGGTATGAAATCTAAACTAACACGTTAAAGACATTCAAAGTTTTAGAACATATCTATCATGGTTCAGTCAAAAATGCTTTTGCCTTTGGACGTCTACCTACCAAGCATTTCCAGCACATTCAAAGAAAAACTAGGAAAAAAATATGGCTGCTCGTTCCACCAAGTTGTATGGCAATCCAATCCCTTTCCCTACGGCCCACCAGATGGACCAGATGTAGAAAAGATATACACGGAGCTCATGTTTTATGTATCTCCTGCTCAAGAGCGCTTCGGCTCATCATTGGACACAACAATTCAGTCTACCATAGAGTTACCAAGTATGTTCATACATATATTTTCTTTCTTATATACACATATATACCAAATAAAGTGTTAGTTCAAAGTAACAATATGTGGGACTCGATGCAGGCATAGCTTGACAGGTAGTTACCTTGCGGTGGAAAATATGGGCGTGAGGGCTCCTCGTCCTTTTTCGCCAATGCTCTGGTTAAGCCCATTTTTTCACTATAGAGACTGCTCAAACACAAATGATGTTGTCCCCCTGAGAGCCATTTAACATTGCTCAACGCTAGTTCACATTTATTGCATCGAGCGAGCTTTGGTGGCCTAGTAAATCGCAAGGCAAGCATGGAAACGGTGCAGCTGCTGAGAGCCATACCTGATGGAGATGGATGAGGATGCGATATTTAATGTTGTTATAAGCTTCAGGAGGTGTTTGAGGGTAGCTAGTGGGTCCGTCCAGGGATACACGGCACTCAAGGCCATAGAAAATTTAATACAAATTTGACTGTAAATAAAACAGAGCACGACAAAACTATTCACGCCGGCGTTAGCGGGGTTCCTGCCGGCGTCATACTGGGGGAAACGCTGGTGGGGTTCCCCAACATATAAAGCCTATCGGCTAAAATGAAGGAAATATTGCAAATAAATTAATTTAGGTTCTCACAAATAGTGATGATATGAATTTGATTGTGACTTTTCAAAGGAAAAAAGTTATGACCCTTCGAATAGGAAAGACTATGACCCTTTTATAACAAAGGGTGGTGTGCCTAATGTAGATGTACCCACCTAGATGTGTTGGTGCTAAC